>CALNHX010003476.1:126262-149033 GCA_940337035.1 Agriotes lineatus | reverse complement strand
GTTCTCCGGTTCCTTCCTATTAGCCAGACCGATTTCTTTTAATCAAATCCTGCTATGTGGCACTTTGTCTGACGACAGCCCCTGCACCCGTTTTACTTTTCCTCGCTGGTCTTGCAGGCCTACTCGGTTAGAGCTGCTGAGACCTGCTGCCTTGTTATACCCAGAAGGGGTTCTGGTCCAAAACAAGTTTCGCCGGCTCCGAGTTTGGCTAGCTCGTCCGCCTTCTGGTTACCTTGGACCCCTGTGTGTCCTTGAACCTAGAAAAGCTTGACTTCCTTTTCTCTAGCCAATTCAGCTAAAGCATCTCCACATTCCTGGACAAGAACTGATCTGGTCCTGGCCGAGAAGATTGCTTTTGGTATACATTTTTTGCTCTGGGGATGCCTTACCTCGTCCCTTGTTGCCACCGATAAGATGGGATAAACTTCTGCTTGGAATACCGTAGTGAATCTTCCTAAAGTATAGCTTTCTTGTACGCCTCGGCCTCCCATATAAATTGCTGCTCCGGAGGATTGCCTTTCCGCCACTCGAGAACCGTCCGTGTAGCATCTCAAGGCCTTCGGCTGGAGCTTAACCTTTTTTTGCTCCCACTGTTGCCTTGTTGGGATAGTGAGAGAGTATCCTCTTTCTAACCCTAGCCGGTGCTCTGCTTCGGTTACCCTGTAGGCTGATTCAGCGATCCTAGCATGGCCTGTGTAATGCAGCATGCTGTGTGGATGATTAATTTAATTTAAAAGTAATATCCAGATATCTAATGGGTATCATGTGATAACTGTTGTAGGTAGATAACTGGTGTGGTAGTAATGGGCAACCAGGGTGGTTGTTTACATGAATTAAAAAAGTATCTTGAAAATAGTAATCGACGTTAAAATAATCACGTTAAAGGGCTAGATTTCCTTTAATCGTGAAAAGTAATAATTGTACAGTCGTGTGCAAATAAATCTGGGACAATGTTTTTTTCATATGTAAATTGAGTTAAGATTTGAAGCATATTTCCATGGATTTCCTGCTATCAGAAAGAGTTACATTAAACTTTGACAAGTAAATGAAAATGTAGCTCTTTCTGGTAGCAGAAAATCCATGGAGATATTCTTCAATTTCCAACTAAACCTACATATGAAAAAACCATTGTCCCAGATTTATTTGCACACGACTGTACATTTGATGCGTAATAGTAATACGATATTCTTTGTGATCAAATTTGACTGAGGGTCACAACTATTATTAAAAGTATAATTCAAGATAGTTTGAAGCCATTTGAAGTGGTAAATTTTACTTCGAAACCAGTAAAAAAGGTGCAACTGTTTGTGTTTGTGGTATACTGTAGAACTGTATATCCAGATATTAAGGGGCCAGAGAGCTGCAACAAGCTTATTTTGGTCGTGAACAACCCAAAGGAGGGGTTTGCAGATCAACCTCCGGTTAGGAGCCGGCATAAAATACACTCAGGTACAAGAGATACTTCGAGAAGGTTAGTGCTTATTTCTTATATCTAATTAAGAAATACATAACAAGTTTGGAACGACAAATTAGTAGAAACAATTGTAATTTTATATTTAGAGCGTAATTTAGAATATTAATTTTCTAAATTTATATAGTTATTCGGGTACTCGGCGTATTTCGGTCATTATAATTTCAAATTTATATATTTTGGAGTAGGTATATATATGTATAATCGATAACCTCGTTTTACCTTGCGGTGTAGAGAATCGTGCATTTAGAAATAATTTTAAATCAAGTTTGGACCAGTTAAACATCTGATTAAATATTTTGACAACTAATATCTGATTTTTTTTTGTAATGTCAGGCCAAACTTTCAAGTACTAACCAACTGAATAATAAGTTCGATGTTATGTACTAAAGAGTGTTTTTGATTAACGAAATCAATTCACTAATATTTTATAGTAATCCAGTTTTTGATAATAATAAGAGATTATTTGAACATTAACTCATTCAGCTGGGAATGAGAGTTCCATTGCCCAATAACTGTCTAATCGAGATATTTAAAATTAGAATCACATGACATAATTTACAAATGTCATATTTGGATATTGAGGTATGTCAATTTTAATTGCATTCAATAAGGAGTAAGGTAAGTATATAAGAAACTAACCTGATACTACTTCTTATTATTAAGTAAATAGTATATTTAATTTGTAATAACTACCAAAGAAAGAGGGTAGTATTATAATTTGGCACCTCAAGTAGGGTTGAGGGAGATAATATTACAACTTGACTTTCAACTTACAAAGCAGAACCAGTGTAATATTATACCTGTTCAAGCTCCCTGGTCATTCCAAAGCCCCGTATCCCGCATTCTGAGGTGGGTAGCCATGGCCTCTCTCTTTATCCAAATGTCAAAGCTCGGGAGTCCCAATATTACCTTAAGTGCGGCCGTTGGGGTTGTTCTCATTTCCCCTGTAATTCCGAGACAGGATAGTCGTTGGACCTTTGCCAATCTTACGGAAATGCTGAGGCGCTCTACACCAGGCCATCAGACCACTGAGCCATACTGAACTCTTGTTCTTACTACCAATGTGTCAAGCCAGTGCAGAATATTGGGGTTTATTCGCCAGTTTCTACCTATCCCCCTGCGCAACTGCCATAAGGTCGCTGTCGACTTGTTCACCGTCCTGTCGATATGCGACCTCCAACTTAGTTTGCTGTCAAGGATAACTCCCAGGTATTTGACCTCTTGCACTAATGCAAGTGGTCTTGCGTACATTATGGGTATCCGCAGACCCTGAAGTTTTCGTCTTTTTGTGAAGAGAATGGTCTCAGTCTTTAGTGGGTTTACCGACAGACCTTTCTCTTCACACCATCTTTCAATAATTCTGCAGGCTACCTGCATTCTTTCGCAGACGACGCGACGGCGACGTTTAGAAACCTGCTAGTTACAAGTACCAGTCCATCACCTGCGTATGCTTGAGCATAGAAGTCCTCTGCCGTTAGGAATTCCAATAGACCGTCCATTATAAGACACCATAAGTGAGGTGAGAAGCAGCTGCCTTGCAGGCAACCTCCCATCACCCTGGCCCTCACTGAACAGTCCCCTAGGTTTGTCGTCACGGTTCTTTGCTCCAGAGCTGTTCTCACCTAACTGACCAAAACGGGAGGGGTTTCCCCGGCCTGTAAGGCTTGACATATTGTAGCCGTTCTTGTCTTGTCAAATGCTCCTTCAATGTCAAAAAGTACTGCAAGGACCACTTTCCTATAATGTACTGCCCTTTCGACCTTGTGCGCGACAGCGTGGAGTGCAGTTTCAGTGGATCTTCCACGTCTGTATGCATGCTGGTTCCTGTGAAATGGGTGTGTTGTTATTACCTTTTCCGTTAAATGTCTATCTATGATCCTTTCCAAGGTCTTTAAAAGGATGTAAGACTACTGGACCACTAGAAATGGACAGTGACACAATGTCAACCAGGCAAAACTACCATAAACCCTTTAACATCCAGCTTGACTGGAATGAAGGGCTAGTACAAAGTCGTGGTCGAGTAAGCAAACTTGTCTGGTACACATATGGGTCCAAAACTGGCAGGGAATAACCCCAGTTCAATGCATATGCATCTCTTGGGCAGTATGCCACAGTATTTCTAGCACAAACTCATGCAATGGACATATGTCTGCAGTAGAATATATCAAGAAATTATCGAGGTAGATACATCTTTGTCCTAATAGATAGCCAGGCGGCTATAAAAGCCCTAGCTAGCTACCAGATTAACTCAAAATTGGTCTGGGACTGCTTTCAAAGTCTTTTAACCCTCGCTAACTACAATAGGATAACCCTAATGTGGGTGCTGAGCCATAAGGGTATACAAGATAATGAGAAAACATTATCTTGCAAAAAAGGGATCAGAAACAGCATTCACTGGCCCTGAAACAGTATTTGCTAAAGATGCTGTACATAAAAATTAATTTTATAACTGTCATTCTTATTCTAAAATATCATATTATCACATCTGTCTTAGTTTTAGTCGACTGCAATGTTTTTTTATCAGGCGACCCTAACCGACAGGGCCGTAACTAGGTATAGGCCGAGTAGGCCCCCGCCTACAGGCTGTGAGAACAATTCTATTAAAGCAGTTACTTGTGATACTTCGGCCCTAAATTCTAGCATTTTCACGATTCACGCCAGCAAAATTCGTAATTCAGTGGTAATGTGATCAAAATTCATTTCCTTAAAACTTATTTCCGCGTTGATCATTTCAAAAATTAACGCATTACAGTTCTTGCATATTCACCGAGACTTAATTTTCCGTTGCTAACGTGTTATTAAACCTTGGCCCTGCTGCAAACAGTAGTCCCTTTGTTCTTTTAAATTCTTAGTAAGCCGCTTATCAAAGCAGCTTTGTTCTGCCCTTGCCTTCTGCATGGATGATATCATCTTGCCACTATCACGTCCTAAGTGGTTCTTGACGCCGAACCGGCGGTTATAATTTTACGTGTGAATCCCCTGGTTAAGTAAAGTTGTTTCACTATTTCGATCCGTCTTATTCTTAAACGTAACGAGTGGAACAAGGACGTAGATAAGCCGCGTCCGCGCTATGTCATTCTTCACGCTTGCCGCTTGGCAGGAACTTCACTTCGCTACCGGCTGTTGAACTAGAACAAACGTTTTTGGCTTCTCCAGCCCCCGGCTCGCATCGCTTGCGGCCGGGGGACGCTGCTCGAACTTTCGTAATTTTCGTTGTGAATAGCTGTGTGTTTTGGGTGCATCGTGTTTTTTGTTGTACCAATTTAACGTTTTCGAACTGTCTCGTTTGGCAAGAAATCTCCGGCGTTGGTGGTGGTGAACTTTCCGTTTGAAGTGCATGTGAAGCATTAATTAGTGGGGTAGAGTTCTTATCGTCGAGGGTTGCGAGACCCTTGAAGATATCGTTTATACGGACCCTAACGAACTCTTTCTATCGAACCCAACGCTAATTTGAATTTACCGTCGTATTATCGAAACTCGCACGTCGAGGGGTTCACCCCGTGTTATCGCTACGTCGACTTTGCCCTTCGGGGGACTCTATTGCATCATGCCACCCTTAGTTGTGGCCAGCATCTCCGAGGCTCGCCCGCACCACGTCTTCGCCCGTTGATTTCCCCGTCGTCTGTTCTTTCTGGCAGTTTGTTTGGGAAGCGACGCTACATACAGTATTGCCCGTAATTGTGCAGCCAGCCAATTTTCTCAAGGTAAAAGTTATTGTAAACTAGTTTAATTGTGTATAACGAAAAGTGAACGCCCCGTCGAGTGTTGAACGATTAGTACATCTGTTGTCAATGATGTGTTTTGCCGCTTGCTAAATTTAACGATTTACCTATGCATTCTTTTGTTGTTCAACGTAAGTTGTGGCCGTTTCGTTTGCCCTGAGCCACATTAATGTGTTTACCGTCAAGTGTACCCTTTGTAATTAAAGTTAACGTATTGAGCAATCCAACCTAACTAACGTTTGAGTACTTTTAAGTCTAATTAGTCAATTTCGTGTTTATTGCCACTTATTTATATATTTTTATTTCATCCTAATAGAGTTTTTGGTCAAGTATTGATGTTTTTCTTTTGTGTTTGGTATTTGCATGCTGTTTTATGTACTGTTACAGATGTAAGAGAAGGTTAGCAGCTGCTTTAGTGAGTTATAGTTGTAAGGTAAGTCGAAACTGTATTTAGCTCGCCGAACAAACTCTGCCAAGTTTTAAACGTAGCCAGGTGGATTGCCTACTTCCATTTTCAAGTCATTTCACTTGTGCTGCGATTGACGTTTTCCCGATTTGTCAAGAAAATGGTGGCGCATCAATTATTTAACATCTTTAACCTCTTTTGTATCGATGTACAGCCCTAACTCGAAGGTAGAAAAGAACCCGCCCTCCCGGTTGAGTTTAGTCGAAGCAACCCTTCCTGTTACCGTCATCTAACGGGGTTAGGGCCTTGTATTCTCGATCGACCTCCCGATTTTGTCGTTTTATCGTGTCGCGACTAACAAGTCCGGCTCTCGAGCGTATGATTTTGTTGTGCACGCTTGAGGGGTGGTTTGTTATGTCGTTGTGTCGTTTTTGAACGGTAACAAGGCGTAAGCGGCAAGGGGCGCCAAATTGGCACTGAAAAAAAATCTTTCGTACTAATAAAAAAACAAATAAACAAGTAGGCGTGTTTAGAAACAAATTAATTAGTGAAGTTACTCTAGTATACTCGATTTTGTATAATCGAAATTATACAAGATAATGTAACTAAATTCAGCCTTCTGATTGGTTGTGATCGCTACGAAAAAAATAATCTACAAATAGGTAATCTTAATGCTGCTAAAAGTACCGAAAAACTTAGTAATGCAAATTACATAAATTTGAAAATTAAAAAAAAACATTGCATCCAATAGGATTTGAACTCGCGTTCAATGATAAATGCATAGGCTTATCGTTGCGTTATAAATAACGCAGTTGCATTCCGATTATGGGCGAAATGCCCCCGATTGGTGCCGATGAAAAAGTGACACAGAGATGCAGTTACACCACACGGTTATATATAAGGATCTATAAATTATTATACTGACTATATAATAATATGTACTTTTTTATTAGAATTGTAATTTATAATCTGGTTTTCTGTTCTTATTTTATTTGTGTTGCATTTTGTTATTTTAATATTTAGTTGTTTTAAAACTTTTGATTAAAAATATTTGATTTATTTTTGAGTATTTACTTGTTCGTTTTGAATACGTTACATGATATATCCGGAGATAAATGTAGAAGTCATACAGTAACATTAGTATTTTTTGCCACACAGAGGGTGTCCCGCGAGGAAAGGTACAAAACTTCAGAACGTGTTCCTTCGAGTCGAAAATGTTTGTATGAACATGGTCCGCAAATGCTTCCTTATCGAGATATGACATTTTTTAAATTTTGCTCCTCCGCACTATGCTAGAAATGTAGTTGAATATTTAAATACCACTTTTCCTGGACGTTGGATCGGATGGGGTGGCCCCCTAGATTACTACTTGTGGGGACACATGAAGACTTTGGTGTATGTGGAGAAATTACGTACTAGGAATGAACTGCTTTATAAAATTATTGAAGTTGCTGCTGACATTAGAAACAACGGCCGTGTTATCCGGAAAGCCGCGTCAATCACATTTATAAACGGGCTAGACTATGCTTGCGGTGTGAAGGTGGTCATTTTAAACAACTATTGTAATAATTTTTTTTTGTTAATACGAGAGTTTCCTGTAGTACCTACTACTAAAATCTAAAAAATCTCGTATCTCAATGAGGAAGCATTTGCGGACCATGTTCATATAGACATTTTCGACTCGAATTTACCTGAGGAACGAGTCCTGAAATTTTTTACCTTACCTCGCGGGACACCCTGTATATCGTTAGTGTACTGAGAGGAGCAAAAATTTTGGCTTGCTTACAATAAAAGTTTGTCTAGTTACGGCCCTGCTAACCGAAATTACTCGTTATGGCGGCACTGATCCTGTTGTGATAAACGTTTTGCTAGATATGCTAAATGAGGATAAGGTTTTTCGGTTTCTTGTCACCATTTAAAAATGTAAGCATCCGGAGGATATTTCAATGTACACACGTAATTACCAATTTCCTCTTCTGTTTCACCAGTGGCGTGATTACATACGAGCAAACATTTTAAGTCTTTATACACTTCTACTCGCGTACAACTTAAAGCCTTTGGTACTAAAAGGAATACGGAATATTCGACAAGCAGCGGTCGCGTAGACAAGATATCTGGTGTGATACACGCACACAACCTCCTTTTACAGTGATCTTATAATTAGCCAAAAATTTGATTTTTAATTCTTAAGCATTTCTCAAAAAATTTCAAAAATTGCAAATTCTACAGAAACCGTACAAAATAGAGCGTTAGACGAACTGGAAAACCACCTATCTCACATCAATACAGGTTATAAATCTAATAGAAATGTGAAGTTTGAAAAAAATCGTTAGAGCCGTTTTTGAAAAAATCGAAGAAACTGAAATATCACAAGAGTAAACACCATACTTCCAGTTATACGATTTTCTTCAAAAGCTTGCTGTCGCATCTATATAGTACATAAAACTCATATCTGAAGTTTGAACGCCATACCTCTTTTAATTTTTGAGATATTCTGTACACAGAGACACAGGCAGACAGACAAACACACACACAGACAGACCAATAAACAAAAACATGTTTTTTGAGTTCAGGGGCTCCAAAACGTGAAGATCTGTTGAAAACTCCATTTCGAATTTTTGGGGTGAATCCAATACTTCCTTTGTTGTAAAAGGAGTTACAAATGTGCTTAGAATATTTTTTAATTTTTGTGAATATATGTCACAAACATATATTGCATACGGAAAATGCTTAACAAAGCGTCAGCAGTAATGTAATCAGTGCTCGAATGACCCGGTGAATAGCCTGCAATTCTGCACTCTGCAAGTTTGTTTATTATGAAATTAGACACGCACGTAGAAATAACAGCTTGAACTAGGGCAAATATTAAACTTTGTAAGCTAAGTCAGTATTTTTATATGTATAAATAGAAAAGAACTAGTCATTAAATTAATGCAGTTTAAACTCTTGTTTCACTGTGTTCACGCTGCCCAAACGGACCCCAGGTCTTTTGTTACATCATCTCGTGTGAGACCGCACGAGACCGTTGGGTTGCACCCTTTTTAATTCCTGCACCCCTAAGACATATCCTGTAATTTGTCCAAAATAAATTCATACAGTCCACTACAAGCTCCATCCTGAACATTTTGGTCCTTCGAGCCATTAAAACGTTCCTGCCCCTAGCATCTGATATTTCGAGCCTTTCAACGTTCCTGCCTCTAGCATTTGGTCCAGTAATCCCTTAAACGTACCAGCCCTCTTCGAACAAGACCGTTACGATGGCGCAGCGACGGGAGATTTTCAAAACCCAAGAAGATTTAGCAGAATCCATTCGCAGGCAGATTATCAACGTGAAGAAGGATGGCCCATCAAGAAAAAATGCAGCATATATCACCGCTCGCAGATCCACCCTAAAACAACTTTGGGAAGAATTTGAGGCCAACCATTCAGACCTGGCGAAGGAAGTCGAGGAAGAACACCCTTATTTTAAAAACAATTTTTTTCAGCAAACCAAAGACGTTTACAATGAAGGGGTTGCCCTGCTCGACCAGTGCGAAGAAAATCTAACCACACTAGGTGAAAGTTCACAGCAGCCAGTAGCGCCAAAAGAGGACACGATCACAGTTGCTGACAAGGAGGGACAGAGCCGAATAAGAAGGGTACAGATCAAGGTAAATTCACTCCAAAGCGACATTCAGGAAGTCTGTAATAGGTTGAATGAGGAATGCAGTAAAAGGATGATTGGGATGACATCAGAGCTCTAAACGAGGAGATATTATCCCACGGTAGCTACGACGACAAGGAGTTCCACGAGACCAAGAAGATGGTCAACGAAATAATTGTGCTCCTGTACTAGCACATCCAGGATGAAGAGGTTCAAAGTGTCAAGAAAAACAGCCATGAGAATATAGTGTTACCTGCTCTCAAAATTCCAGTTTTTGAAGGGACCTACGAAGCATGGCCTAGCTTTTATGACATTTTCCGAAGAATTGTTCATGAAAACCCACGACTAAGTAAGGCGGAAAAAATGCAGTATTTGAAGTCGCAGTTACGAGGGGAAGCCAGAAAGTTAGTGCAACACCTGGAGGCAAGTGAAACCAATTACGAGTCTGCATGGTTCATTATAAGGAACAGATACGACAACACCAGGCTGCTACTCGCGAAGTATTTGGATGACATATTCAACCAGGCAACCCTGTCGAACGAATCTGCAGAGGGGATCAAGAAACTCCATGACACGACTGCAGAATGCCTAAGAGCAATTGAGAACTTAGGATTTGAAACGGCCACATGGGGGCCTATCATGTGCCATATAGTGACACGAAAATTGGACAAGGAAACCAATAGTCATTAACGGCACCAAGAGAGGTGCAAAAATTCGAGCAGCTACTGAATTTCTTAGAAACAAGATTTCAGTCGCTGGAAGCTGTGCAAAGACGGAACAAACTCGAACCCAGAAAACAAGGAATTGGGAAACCATGGGAAAGTCACCAGGATAGGTGGGCAGTGAAGACGTACCACACTGCTGACGTATCGTGCTTCCACTGCGGAGGATCACACAGCATCAAATCCTGCCCAAAATTCAACAATCTAAAAGTATCCGAACGTTGGGACGTTATAAAGAATACAAAACTTTGTTCTAACTGCCTCAAGCCTACAGGAAAATATAACTCCAGACACTTTTGCCCAGGGAAATGCAAGGTATGTAACAAAAAGCATCATTGGCTTCTGCACGAAGATTTTAGTAAGCAGCAGCAGCAGCTTTCCAAGACCACGGCGGCGACTTCCAGTGCGACAGCAACCAAAGAGAAAGAAAACATTGTTGCAAGCCTAGTAGGAAGACAGCATCGCAACGTTTTGCTGGCAGCTGCCCTAATTAAGGTCCAGTCATCCTCAGGGAGTTTGGAGTATCTCAGAGCCCTGATAGACTCCGGATCACAGGCATCATTCATCACAGGAGATGCAGCTCAAACGCTGGGTCTACCAGAAGAAAAGGTGAGAGTGCACATTTCTGGATTAGGCAAGAAAGGAGCAGGTACAGCCCGAGGACGATTAACTGTAAACCTACGTCCACGATTTCCAAGCAACTACACAATCACATGTGAGATGCTGATACTGCCACAGTTAACCAAGTCACTTCCAGAAAAACCAGTCGAAAACTATCAACTTCAGGACTGTAAAAATATGGTGTTGGCTGATCCACTATTTCAGAAACCTGGACCAATAGACGTTATCCTAGGAGCAGACATCTACAAGGAAATCATTGTGGAAGGAGTACGAAAATTCAACGGAGGCCTGTTAGCGCAAAACACGGAACTTGGATGGATCATCACGGGGAATGCAACAGCACCATCAGAAGAAAGGAAAATTCTTAGCATGGTCGCATGTGCTGCAGAAGATGAACAACTCACAAAATTTTGGGAAATTGAAGAAGTTGTACTAGAAAAGATGATGTCCAACGAAGACAAGGAATGCGAAGAATTCTACAACTGCAACCACCAGAGAAATGCTGATGGTACATATACAGTGAACATTTCGTTCAAGGAACCAATCGAAAAGCTTGGGGATCGAGAAAAAGGGCAATCGCACGGTTCCTTCAACTAGAGAAGCGATTAGAAGAAAATAAAGTTCTAGGTAAAGAATACAAAACATTTATGAAGGAATACTTAGAACTGGGACATATGAAACGAGTTCAACCAGGATCCAATATACGACAATCCTACTTCATCCCTCATCAAGCGGTAGTGAAGGAAGACAGCACAACCACCAAGTTAAGGGTAGTCTTCGATGCTAGAGCGAAGACCACTACTGGACTCAGCTTAAAGCAGCTAATGACTGCTGGACCAAGATTGCAACAAGACTTGAAGCAAATTCTCCTAAGGTGGAGGAAACACAAGTTTGTATTTTCAGCAGATGTTGAAAAGATGTATCGTCGGATCAAGATAGCCGAAGGAGATCAGGACCTCCAAAGGATAGTATGGCGGTTTTCTCCAGGCGAGCCTATTCAAGAGTTTAAACTTACCACTGTAACTTATGGAACAACAGCAGCACCATACCTGGCAATCCGTACCCTGTTGCAGCTAGCTGAAGATGAAAGACAAACATACCCAATAGCTGCAGAAGTAGCAACCAAGGACTTCTATGTGGATGATTTAATGTCGGGAACTGATTCCATAGAAGAAGCAAGGTATCTCCAAGTAAGTCTAATTAATATGTTAAAAAATGGAGGGTTTACCCTCAGAAAATGGGCAAGCAACAGCGCAGCTCTTGTTGAAGAATTGCCAGATAACTTACAGGACAAGAACTTACTCGAGATCGACGAAGGAGAAACAAGGAAAACCTTGGGAGTACACTGGAGTCCAAAGGCAGACGAATTTAAATTTCGAGTCAGTCTTCGAGCTGATGCAAATCCTACAAAGATGGTAATCTTGTCAGAAATATCCCGCTTGTTTGACCCATTAGGATGGTTAGCGCCAATTGTAATAAAAGCCAAATTAATAATTCAACAACTTTGGTTACAACAGCAATCATGGGATCAACCAGTGGCCACAGAAATAATGAACGAGTGGAAGCAGTTTCAAGAAGAGTTACCATTGGTTGAAGGCATATCCATTCCAAGATAGTTAGGGTACCACACCAGCATCCGGGAAATGGAGCTGCATGCATTCTGTGATGCGTCGGAAAAAGCTTACGGTGCTGTAATTTACTGCAGGGTAATGTCTCAAGACGGACGCATTCAAGTAAGTCTATTGACAGCCAAGTCAAAGATTGCACCTATAAAGATGAAAAAAACGTTGCCAAGGCTGGAGTTATGTGCAGCATCGTTGGCAGCAAAAATGTTGAAGGAAGCTATTAGTGCACTGGACATCCCCAGCATCTCCATCTTTGCGTGGTCAGATTCCATGATAACCTTAGCCTGGATAAGGTCAGGTCCGGAGAAATGGAAAACATTTGTTGCAAACAGGGTAACAGAAATATTGGAAGTAACCCCCAGCGGAAATTGGCATCATGTGCGCTCAGAGGACAATCCAGCAGACGCTGTATCCCGAGGGCTCACTCCTGTCAAACTACAGCATCATCTATTGTGGTGGAACGGCCCGCAATGGTTACGAACTAATTCTTTGCCACTTACGGAGACAACTATTCCCATAACAGCTACAAAAGAGGCAAAAATTCACCAAGTCCAAGCGTTTATCGCATCAAAAGAAGAATTGGACATCTTATCCAAATATTCGTCACTGCAGAAGTTACTGCGGGCCACTGCATACTGTAACAGGTTTGTTCAAAAATGCAGAAGACAACCGTTTCCGACCGAATACCCTATGGCAGCAGAACTCAACAATTGCCTCATTTAAATCATCCGTATGGTGCAAGCACGCAGCTGGGCAACAGAGATTCAAACCTTGAAGAAAAACATCTCGGTTCACACAAAAAGTTCCTTGGCACCATTACGACCATTCATCGATGATGAAGGAACTCTTAGAGTGGGAGAACGACTTCAAAATTCAATGTTGCCATATAATGAGAAACATCCTATTCTCATTTCCCATAATATTTATCTAGCCCACCTAATAGTGAGAGACGTCCATCAGAAACTGCTACATGGCGGAAGTCAAGCTACAGCAGCATACATACGTAGAAAATTCTGGATCATCAATGTGAAGAAAATAATACGCAAAGAAATTCACACCTGTATGAAATGTTTTGCATTCAGAAGACAACCGTTGCAGCAACTCATGGGCAATTTACCTGAGCCTAGAGTAACGCCGTCCCTGCCATTTTCTCACACTGGACTGGATTATGCAGGGCCGATACAGATCAGAACCGCAAAAGGAAGAGGGAATAAGTCATACAAAGGATATATTGTCCTCTTTGTATGTTTGGCTACCAAAGCAGTTCATTTGGAGGCTGTCAGTGATCTAACAACAAACGCCTTTTTGGCAGCCTTCCGAAGATTTACATCCAGAAGAGGAACATGCCTTCATATCTATAGCGATAACGGAACCACATTTGTAGGAGCAAATAGAGTTCTGCAGAAGGACTTCAAGAAAACTCTAGGAGACTCTAGCGTTCAAGAAAAACTTACTCAAGTAGGAATCCAGTGGCACTTTATTCCACCGGCAGCTCCCCACTTCGGAGGAATCTGGGAAGCAGCGGTGAAGTCAACAAAGTATCACATGAAAAGGATTGTAGGGAACAGTACCCTCACGTTTGAAAAACTATCGACCCTTCTGTACCAAATAGAGGCATGTCTCAATTCGAGACCACTTTGTTCATTAACCACAGATCCTAACGATGTGGTAGCGTTGACCCCTGGCCATTTTCTAATTGGAAGGAAACTTATAACACCAAATGAACCACCATTAGAAGTACATTCAGAAACACTGACAAGATGGAAACTACTTCAAAAGTTGAAAAACGACTTTTAGAAAATATGGTCTAAGGAATACCTATCTGGGTTACAACGCAGAACGAAATGGACTTCGAAGGAAGAGAATTTGCAAGTAGGGAATCTAGTGTTACAAAAGGATGAAAACAGTCCTCCCAATCGATGGCCTTTAGCAACAGTGACAGAAGTGCATCCAGGTACAGATGGCATTGTCAGAGTTGCAACCGTTAAGACAAAGGGAGACACAATTCTCAAGCGTCCTATTACCAAGCTCGTTCCGTTACCAAGACATGAGGCAGAGGAAGGAAGTAGAAAGCAAAGCAGGGGTAGTGGAGTGTCAACAGTAACAAAAACTATAACACTCTTACTTACGTTATGCACCATAATTTCGGCAACCAAGGGGTTGTATACAGTAAAGTATCCGTCACCTGGCCTATTCATTGAAGAACTTGGCCACGCAAAGCTCTCGAGGGGAAACTTCAGGATCGAAGTAGCAGTGAACATCTCCAGCATCCAAGTAGATGAAGAAGATATAAACAAGACAATCCAACAAATGGATACCTTATGCGATAAGGCACTGGTATTATCTGCAGAATCCCATTGCAAGGAATTAAATCATCACCTGAGAGAGCAGCAACGGCAGATCATCTGGAATATAAAAAGCATGTATACTCAAGATGTCAGGACCAAGCGAGGAGTACTAGGGCAGCTACTCACCTCAGTGTTTGGAGTTAACGATGAAGTTTACCATGACATCGAATCATTGGAGAAACATCAACTAGAATTGGTGCATACATCTAATCATCAGACAAGGGTAATGTTGTCAACTGCAGCAACTCTAAATGAGACTGAAGCCAGAATATCCCAGAAGTTGGATAATCTTCGAAGAAAACTCAATGAAGGGTTGCTAGCAATCAATGAGATGGAACCTTGGTACAAGAAGACGGACGACAACAAGCTAAACATACATGTGTTGACATCATATCAGATGGCTACCAACTACTTACAAGAGATGGGTGAGAAATACAAACAACTTCTAAATGTAAAATTTAAAAGGGCAGACATCATGCAATTTATTCCATCGTTACAATTTGACAGAATAATGACTAATGCAATGGTCAATCTTCCAGCAAACCTAGAGATTCTTACTACACCAACGAACAAGATGGAAGTTAGCATCAACAATGAATCAATCGAGATCTTCAGTTATTTTCACATAACTGAGAAGCGGGAATACAACTTAATAAAACCAACTCCAATACCAGTAAAGAAGGGAAATGGAACCTACGCATCGCTGAACTTGCCAATGGAGTTTTTAGCTATCAACTACAACGAACAAACCTATTTTGAAATCCAAGAGGACAAGTTAAAGGAGATCGAGCCAATAGGAAAACATCTTTACCTATGCAGGCCATCCGCAGTTTGAAAGTATTGAAGACAATCCTAATTGCATCATCGACGAGATCTATCAGCGATTGAACAAGATCAAATGTTTGGTCCATCAGTTTACAGTTAAGACACTGGTATGGAAGAAACTGTACGCCGCCAATACATAGTTATTTATTCCCAATCAACCCACAACAGCAGCAGTACAATGCAGCGGGAATCGAGAAGATGTGAAGATTCAAGATGTTGGCATAATCCAAATATCCCCAGATTGTACTATATACACAAAACGGACTACCTTGCATACTCAGCTATTCACTACTATTTCTGTCGTAGCTGGGTTCAACAAACCAATGCAAGTAATTATTAACACTACTTTGCAGAATTCAAGCAGCCACCCTCAATTGCAAATGGTGGAACCTGTGTTGCTACCGTCCGATCATTTTCAACGCCTACAAGAAGAAGAAGATGAGTTGCAGTTACATCAGGACTATCGATTTTGGCACCATCGACATACCATCATGGTGAACACCGGTACTACAATCTGTATTTTGGTATCAGGTTGTATCATCTGGACATTATGGAAATACTGGAGAAAGAACAGGAGGCCGCAGCCACGGCCAAAATCAGACCCGTCGGAAGGCTTCAGGTTACAACCACTGCCACCAGACGAGGAAGATGGAGAGACAGAATCAGCCACACCATCCCGGCCCATCGTCGCTCGGCAGAATGTTTAGGAACCAAACATAAATTTTAATCCTTGCATAAAGCACCAGCCTCTACACCGCAAGGTAAATGAGGCTACAGATTATACATACATACATACATAGATACATTAATTTAATTAGGCGTGTATGTCACAAACACATATTGCATACGGAAAATGCTTAACAAAGCGTCAGCAGTAATGTAATCAGTGCTCGAATGACCCGGTGAACAGCCTGCAATTCTGCACTCTGCAAGTTTGTTTATTATGAAATTAGACACGCACGTAGAAATAACAGCTTGAACTAGGGCAAATATTAAACTTTGTAAGCTAAGTCAGTATTTTTATATGTATAAATAGAAAAGAACTAGTCATTAAATTAATACAGTTTAAACTCTTGTTTCACTGTGTTCACGCTGCCCAAACGGACCCCAGGTCTTTTGTTACATCATCTCGTGTGAGACCGCACGAGACCGTTGGGTTGCACCCTTTTTAATTCCTGCACCCCTAAGACATATCCTGTAATTTGTCCAAAATAAATTCATACAGTCCACTACAAGCTCCATCCTGAACAGTGAACAAAAGTAATACGTTTAAAATTATTTTTGAATTTTTAATAATAGTGCATCGAGATACTTAGTGTATCTATAGATTTGTTAAGGAGCAATATAATAATGTCTTGAAGAAGTCAAAGTAGCTGCGCTGCTAGTTGTATATAACGAGTGTTTTGAAGAAGAACTTTTAGAGACAATTACATCACATATTTATAAAAAAACGGATGACGTTTCTTGTAAAAGTTAGAAAGAAACATTTTAAATCCAAAACAAGCGTTGGGGAATGGATGGATAAGTATTTGGATTATGACTTTTCCGACATTTCCGTATGACCAAAAGCACTCTAATTTCAGTAAGGGATCGTTTCAACATTGCAGATTCAACAGTAATGCATATAGTCAACAATTTCTTACAGTTAATATTGAAACTGCAGAATAAATTTATAGTTTGGCTAAAGAGTTTAGAATATCCAAAAATTGCAGAAGAATTGAAGACATATCTATTCTAAAAGTTATTAATTTACAGACGACATGCAGTCAAAAAGTTGTTCATTGCAGATGTAATAGGTGCAGTTGATGAATCCTTTATTAACGTGAAAGTTCGTTCTGAACAACAGGATAGTTATTTAGGTCGCTATTTAAATCAATCAGTAAATTTAATGGCAATTTGAACATCTGAAAAACTGTTTGCTTTTATTAATGTTGAACATCACGGTTCAGCGCATGATTCTAATAGAGCAAGTGCTTAGAATTTACCTCAAAATTATGATAACAATATTCATATATCAATATAATAAAAATACTGTGAAATTATTAAATACTACTTTTTGTTTTCAGGTTTTTAAGAATACATACCTATACAGATATGCAAACTTTACAAGTGAGAAACACCATCTAATTGGAGATTCTACCTTTTCAAATAAAGAATGGCTTATGACACCTTACAAAAATTTCAAAATTTTACTCAAATTCAGAAATACCATAATAACTGTTTGCCATCCAGTCGTGTTCTAATCGAAAATGCATTTGGTATTTTAAAACAGAGATATACTCTATATTGAAGTTCGTAAGTATATGTTCACTTAAAAAAGCCATTGCAATTTTTGTTACTTGAGTAAGGACGAATGGGATGAAATACTGAAGTACAAGATGGAGAAAATAATAAGGCAGACACTACAGTTATCGTTACAGGTACTACAAAAAAGAACAGAATTGCAAGAGAACTGTATTTAAGCAAGAAAAAATTACTGTAATTGTTTGCTAAAATATACAAATACGAGGAGCGTTCAAATATGAATTATAATTTGTATTTCGCGCCAAAATACAAAGACATGCACAGAAGTTGTATACATTAATTAATGCTTTGGAACAAGTCCTAACTTCATTCAGTCGTTATGTCCTCACAATTGATTTTCGTTCACTTGGCAAGCATGAGTAAAGTGGGAGTGTATTCAAGCTTCGAAAAACGCATTATTAGTAAATTTCTTTTCAACGAAGATATCAAACCATAAGAAATTTGTGTAAGAGTTAAAAGACAGTTTGATGCGCAATCACAATCAGACATAAGCGTTTACAAAAGGAGTAAGGCGTTTAAAGATGACTGCAAATGTGCCGAGAATGAACAGCATTCTCGCCGTCAAAAAATATTGACAACAGAAGAGAATGCTGACAGAGTAAAATGCACTTATTTGAAACGATCGTCGAATTACAGTGAAGGATATTCCTTCTGCATTAAATATCAGTTGGGGTAACTTGAAAAAAAATACAAGTTCTCTGTCTGCGTCTTACAGGATAATGCTCGACCTCATTTCGCTATTCACACGCTGACTACGATTCAAAAATTGAATTGGACCACGCTGTCCCATTTACCATAGATTTGGACCTTACTGCATCAGTTTTTTATTTGTTTGGACCCTTAAAAGAGTTTCTGGGAGGAAAATACCTCGTTGCGATGAAGAAGTCTTCGAAATTGTCCTGGAATGGGTGTGACCGCAGCCAAAACAATTTTTTTCTCGAGGAATACAGAAACTTCCGGAAAGATGGCACCACTCTATTAAAAGAGAGGGACACTGAGTAGAAAAATGACGTGATATACATTACAGTCCTTGTGTTTGTTATTGAATAAATATTAAATTATAATTTATATTTGAACACTCGCTATTCGAAATATTTTGAAGGCATCATCAGTCGTAGTTGCGAGATGCCGAGATGCGTAATGCGATACGATTGAAATGAAAATGAATGACATTTCGAATTATTAAACAAATCGCGAATACGAAATAATAATTCGAAAACCGAATAGTTACTCGAAATATTGAAATTATTCAAATAAATTTTTAGTATTTCGAGATATCTCGAGACATACGAGCAATCGAATATTTCGAATGATTCATTCGAAATACGCCCCATCACTAATATATACCTTAATTAGGTTTGCTAGCTTAATAATAATACATTATTGTTAATATGATATTATTTGGTTTATGATTGATAAATAAAGGTTACTGGCAATTTTAATTAATATGGGCCTAAAATTAGGCAGTTTCTTTTCATTGTAAATTGTCAATGAGAAAATGTGCTTTCTGTTCATTCTCATAGCGGTAGGTAGATTAGTGAAGTAGTAGGCATGTGCAAACAGCTGGATTACACAACTTATAAAGCATGCGTTAAGTAATAAAGGAACATGTTAAAATGGTTTATTAGTTGGATGAGGGTGCAGCAGAAATGAAGAAGGATACAGTTTTGCCATATAAACTTTTGGAGGTTAAGAGGAGAGCGATAATGTGTGCATTTGTGGGCGCTGTGAAGTATTTATAAAAATGATTTGTCTTTTGATACATAGAAAGAAATTTATATATAATGTCAAATATAAATCAAAATCTTAATGAAAATAAAATGTATTTTATGTACCCACTCAACAAGAAACCTACAGTAAATTGTTGGTTTTTTATTCACTAAATATCAAAAAATTATTATTTCTAGCTATATTTATTCCAAGAAATTGCTTTGAAAATAAATGTCTAAAAATTTTTATGTCCATCGTTAAACGTATTTGTTTTCTATGTTCAGACCTATAAATAAAATTATTTACAAAATGTATACAAAATTGTAATAGTGGGCCACTGCAAATTCGAAATAAATACCAATGAAACAGTACTCGAGGTTAAACACTAGTTCATTCGATTAAAATGTTCTCCTTTTTTCCACTCTCTGCTAGGTCCATTTGTCGATGTGTCCACCTTATTGCTGATATTGTCTTTTAATTAAGTGAATAAGAGTACTACGTAACATACATAGCATACACGGTGGTTCTTCAGTCGATCGTGTGATCTCTGGAGGTACTATCTAAGACAAAGTACTGGGACAACTTTTGATAGAAATTTTAGCATTATTTGATTTGTTTAAATGAAACTTTGAACAATTAAATTTACTATAAATTTTTATTCATAGGAACGTCTAAGCAAGTTGACAATTAAGTTAGGAATGCGTACCAACTGTTCATATTATGATTACAAACTCACAGTTTGGCTCATCCCTAATACAAAGCAGTCCGAATTATAATACGAGCTTATAACGGATTGTCGTGATGTTCCAAGCCCGTAGTTTGTACACTGGCTTTTTTTATTTCGTTATATAAGTTATTATAACACATATCACGTCCGCGTTTTCTCTTGAATTTTTTTTTAACTTTTACAGAAAGAAAAAATTCAAGAGACAACGCTGAAAGTAGTATGTGTTGTAACGAGATACAAAGTAACCACAATGTATATAATAACTATCTTAATTCTAATGAGGACAAATAAACGACAGCGCCATCTAGCTGTGGTGGCTGCACCAAAGTGGAGTATGGGTTTGCCGGTAGTTCGCTGTACGTTGGCGTGTTGTGCCTGGTGTGCGCTCACGGAGGTAGGTGGCACTGGTAGTGGCTTGGTTTGTTACACAGGTAATATTCAGTGCTCTAGGATGGTAATCAACTTCTTTTTTCAAGTGTTCGTTAATTATTCCTAAATTGGATTACATATTGATTCGATGGTACACATATTTATACGAATTATACAACTGCATTTTTTGAAAATCGACCAATCCCGAACTGAATACCTGATAAGCTCCCTAGGGAAACTTATCAACCGATAAGCTCCCTAGTGCTAATTATCGACCCCGTAGATGGTGTCATAATTAGAAATGCAAGAAGCAAGCAATTTGAGTTTTTTGGCATTATTAGATCAATTTTAAATCATAATTCGTATACGGGTTTTGTGTAATAATCTTCAAAATATAAACGCGGGCGACACATTTACATATAACTTTGCCCGTGCCAAGAGTCATCGTGCTGGTTGCCCTTAAAAAACTGTCCTCCTGCAAGCCCTCGGGACAGCTTTCATTGCAACCCTTGGCTTGTGCAAAATTATCGGTAAGTATATCTCGCTCTTCATATATTACTATTGAAAATTGACATATTATTTATGTCAAGTACTAACGCCAGAAGAACGTTGCTATTTTTCGGAATAATTTTTGTTCTGTCCAATCCAGTTGAATAAAGCTGCAACTTTCTTTGATAAACAAAATTACCAAACAAATCGAGTAAGTGCTTCGAAAATACCTATATAGTTTCACCTAAATTCGAGAACCGTTTTACTTTAATTGGAAAAGAATTAAGCTTAGTGGAAGATGGACCGTACTACCTGCGTACCTCGTAAGTTTTAAAAAATATGCACAACTTACTCATTACCAGTAATGTGTTTTATTACAAAATTGTAGTAGTTATTAAAATAATTATAATATAAATAAATGAAATGACAACTGCAATTTAAAAAATACAAAATAAAAACTGTTCTTACTCAATAATGTTTTATTACAAATGAGAGAAACTATTATAAAAATTCTAAACATTTAAAAATAGTAAAAATTAGAAATAACTCCCTAAAACATTATAAGTATTATTCATCTGATGAATCATGTGTTTGCCTTTTTTCTATCAGCTGTTCAAAACATTCGAGCAACCGCTCCCTCTGTCCAGTTTGTTGGGTAAGTCTTCCATAGCTCAATGGTTAAGCATTCTGGCTACTGATCTGAGTGTCTAGAGGTTGATCCCCGATTCCGGTGAGGTTTAAAAAAAGATGCGGATGAAAACTTCTACAGAATGCCATAATTTGGAAGTGATGTAAAGCCGTGGGTCCCATGTTACTACAATGTGTAGCATGTAAAAGATCCTTTACTAAGGTTGCAACCCTTTAGTCTCGGCAAAATTCTAAGTAGGACTAAGGTACCTGGTACTCTGCATGCCTATACTGTTAGCTATATTTATCTATATTTTCCTTTACCTACCTTTAGGTCATCGCTATATCTCTTAGTCAACAATCGATCACTATAAGAGTATATTTGAGGTACGTCTCTAGCATCAGTGAAGACGTCGCGGATTCTAATTTATGATGTTGATAATTGGCGCCAACAAGTTAAACTCAAATATACTGATATATGCCAAGAAACTTGTAACTTCACTTTCTATCAACTAATAACAATACGATTATTGAACTCCCTATCAAAATGAAAGAAAGCAATACTTGTAGCTAGTTTTATTACTACTAGAACATTATTACCATCGATCAGACAATTAGCATCTTTAATATTACAACCTAACGCAGGGTACCCCAAATAGCTTAACTTAAACCGCTCGTAAGTTTAATGGTTACACAGTTTTTATATGCAAAAATATCATCAGATTCTAGCTAAAACACTTATCTTTGTGCCGAGATACTCGCAGACATTTAATACGTCCCGTTACTCCTATCACATGTCAGCTTGACAGGCCCCAACCTCGGCTGTCATTCGCTACACATCGACCCCCAAGACTGCGGTTGATTCTCCGTAGATTATCTTTCCAAGATTTTCCGCCTAATAGTTGTTGCCTGTTCACAGGCAATAAACTTCGCAATTGTTGAATTCGTGTTTCCCAAATCGCTTCACAGCTTGAATATAATATTCATTGGAAAAATGACATCCGCTTACTGATCTCCCTTACAGGAACGGTTGGCCAGTAACCCAATTCTTTACTATTACCAAACCATATTAAATGGCGAGATTGTCATTTACACCCCACGAAAACTCTTGCCTTTTTTTAAAAGCTGATATACAAATTTTCTCTGCAACAAACAAACG
>CALNHX010003476.1:0-126239 GCA_940337035.1 Agriotes lineatus | reverse complement strand
CCATCCCGGCCCATCGTCTCTCAGCAGTGTTTAGGTACCAAAAATTATTTCTAAGTTTTTAAAATCAATTGTGCGGTTTATATTTCGTAAACAACGGTTGCAGATAGAAATACGGTGAAAATGCATCACAAGCAGTCAGCACTCTTGACTGACCTAGTGAATAAACTGCAATTATGCTGAGTTTGCTGATGTTAATATTAGGGGAGAACCACGTACCTCGGGACAGCTGTGCTTTAAATCCTTGCTGTACATATTTAGCAGAAATAAACATGGTAGTTAATTTGTCTGATGGTAGATGACACCTGACTTTAGTTGTGTGTACAGTGCCTTTATATAGACAGTGGCGACAATGGGGTGTCCTATTTTTGATTGGCTCCCTAGATCACGTGGTTTTAGCCGCCATGTTTATGCTAAATCACCTGTGATTCGTGTTATACTTTTGGCAGTACTGAAGTGTATTAGTAGATGCCATTTGCCGGTTCTGCGACCTCCCCCCACCACTTTTTCAAGGTCGAGGTCGTAGTAGAGGCAAGTGGATGGTTCTGGAACCTCCCCCCACCACTTTTTCAAGGTCGAGGTTACGGCCTCCCCTGACTAGACGCACTCCTTCCCCTGACGAAGCGGCCCTCAAGGTCATTTACTCGGTTTGCAAAGCACGTAAACTTCAAGGCCAACGTTACTCCTCAGGACCTCAAGGTCAGTCACTGGCATTGCAAGGTACGTGGACTTCAAGGCCAACGTTACTCCTGCGGCCCTCAAGGCAATTCACTCGGATTGCAAAACACGTGAACTTCAAGGCCAACGTTACCCTAATATTACTCAGATTAGTCTAAAACCTCCTCCACAACCTACCCTTTAGTGCAAGGTCAAGGCCATAAGCACTCGGACAACCTCAATAAGTTCAATGAAAGAGACACATTTTTAAAAGG
Source organism: Agriotes lineatus (assembly GCA_940337035.1). Taxonomy (NCBI): domain Eukaryota; kingdom Metazoa; phylum Arthropoda; class Insecta; order Coleoptera; family Elateridae; genus Agriotes; species Agriotes lineatus. The sequence continues at coordinate 125,310 of CALNHX010003476.1, read as the reverse complement.
TTTTATTTTCAGCAATACATAAATCCGTACTACATTATGGTACACAAACAAGAAATATTCTTATTCTGCGAGTCGAAGATGTCCTCCAGCTCTGGGCAATTACAACCGCATACCTCTTACGTAATGTCTCCCATAAACACAGCTGCTTGTCGTCCGTATGCAGCACTAGAATAAATAATTAGGTATTATAGTAACAACATATTAAGAAATACGCCACACAAACACGCATAAAGAATGTTAATTATTAGTTCGCAAATGATACACTTGGACGCAAAGTAAACAAATTTTAGTAAATGATCTGCACTTGTAAACTGCCCAAAAAATAGCATTAGTGGAAGCAAGTAAAAATGGAACTAAATCAGTAACTGGCATTCTACGTATGACAGTGATAAATGTACACTCCTGTGCAATAAAATTAAGTACAAGTCTTGAGTATTTAATTTGTATAATTCGGGTCTATTTTAATGGCCTTACAGCAGTTTCAATAAATGATAAAACACCATAACTTGAAAATAACACCTTTATTAAAAGACCAAAACTAAGTCCTTTCAAAATACAAAATAAATACAACAAAGCCGTCTGTGCTTTTTTATTGCACAGAAGTGTACATGTAGTTTAGAAATAATATTTATAACTACTTACCTAAAATTATTCTTCGACGTTTCCGCTTCAAGATGATATCCGATTTATGCAGCACTGCGGTGTCAACAATGCGAGACCTCAGCTTGGAGCTAGCAAGGTCATCGGTAATACGTGACTTCATGTTGCAGCGCGAACTAAAACTGCATTCCTTTTGAAACCGGTCAGATTGGAAAGCCGTGGTAAATTAGCGTTGCCTTTTACAAGCGGCCACATTAGTTGTGTTTAATTTCCAATAGCTATAATTGTATTCTTGAGTTTAATTCATTAAAAGTTGTAATAACAAGCTTTTGTTTTAACCGAAATAACATGTGAGCAAATGAAAACGAAATCAAGCTTGGCTCTGAAAGAACTAAGTCAATAAATTGACTTGTTTCGCGTTTTACACCTATAATTTTAATCCCTGCATTGTCGAGCGCTTACCTTATCTTTAAATTGGGTTGTTACTGTAGGCCAGTTCTCCTTAGAAAAATACTTATGAAAGAGAACCTCTATGTACAGAAATTACAAAAACAATTAAAAGAAGCTCCAGGAAAAATGCACAGATAGCGCTACTAGAATCTCTTTTAATCACTATTAATGTTTCTGTGAGTGAATTATTGTTTGTTATTCAAGTTACGTACATAATTCTGTGTATTTTAAGTCAATTTCATATTCTTAAGTAGCAGATAAATGCTTGTGACAAGGGACTTGCAATTTAAAAATTATATATCATTTTATTATTTATTCTATAACGGTATAACGGAAGCACTACTGTATGTTTAGATAATTTAGTTATGTAACTATTAGTGTTTCTGTGAATGAATTATTGATAATCAATGTATTATACATAAATAATTCTGTTGTTTATTTGAAGTCAATTTCATATACTGAAGTAACAGATAAATGCTAGTGATTACTGCTGTTCAGATGTGTTTTTATTCTACTTGAAGTTTTATATACACTTACGTGGTGTCTTGTTTCTTCGAGCTCTAATGTGTGGGAAATCTATTTTTTTACTCTTTCTATACCTACCACAAGACCTGCAGTTCGTGACACCCCTATTTGTAAAATGTAAAATGAAGGCATTAAGAGTGTTTCTGTATTTTGAATAATTTGAATTGCCTCAGAACGAAGCCCAGCATACGATGAGAACTGCCAAAGTTATGCCAATTTACGCAGACGCCTACGTCTGCAGCATATAGGGTTATACCGTGCCACCAAGAAAATAAGACAAGTTACATACAGATAATTTTTATTTCATACAAATATTTACACATACATAATTTCTCATTTCTACTTAACTTAACAACTATACCTCCAGGTTGTCAAAGTCTCTGAGCCGATTCTCATGTTCGCCCCAAGCCACCGTCTCCGCGTCGAAGAGCTCCTCCACCCGCTCTATGATTTCTTCCAGCTCCGGGATGATCCGGAAGCCGATGCGAACACCATTTTGGGACAGCTCACCTCTGTCGTACTGGAAGACGACCTCTTCCAAGTTTCTGTTACCAAAGAAATCGCGTAGCAGAATGTAGGCCTCGTCATCCCTTCGGGGTTTCCAGCAGAAAGGTGGTTCGTCCCACACCTCGATCATTGTACCCGGAGCAGCAGCAGAATCCCTGCTCGGAACGAAGACGATGATGTGCTCAGTGTAGAGAAAAGACTGCATAGTTACACTTCGACGATGTGTCCGAGGATGATGGTTAAATCGGTAGCCGACAACCTCGAAAACTTGTTGGGTAGGATATCCCGCGTACTCGGGCACAGTATACGAAACAGTTGGCTTTCAAGGTCAAATCTTAAAATGTTCATAACTCCGTTGTTTATTGTGACATTTTAGCATTGTACTCCTTTCTGATTATTGATAGTTTATAAGTAGAAGCCCACGCTTTCGGTATTCATATCCAGTTCGACGCTAGAGCAATGCCTATCGATAAATTTGGGAAACATATGCATGCGAATTCCACGTCGCACCCGCAGGTGTTTGTGGTTGAAGAGCTAAGCGAACCTATATATTATGAACGAGATTTACGACTAGTATCTAGTGCCATCAGTTCAGATAGATGGTACATCCTAGCTCATGGTGACACCGAATATACTATTCCCTTCCGTGTAGCTGAAATAACAAATGTCTTACTTTATCCCGAAAATACCGAAATTTATATCAACAAGAAAGGATCATATAATTTTCGCGAAATGATCGGGATGGCATTAAAAAAAAGTGATGTGCTAAAATTTTGGGCAGTCAAGCCAAATATGCTATATGTGGAATTTCAACTCAAGGTTCCCATAATTGTTGAGTCCAAAAAGGCAGTACTGTGAGTTGGAGGCCTCCTGCCACCACTCGGTCGTCAAACTTGCTCCTGCTTCCGCTCAAACTTCAAGTTAAGAGATGTAACGTTGGGAAGTGAAATGAAATCAGAAAGAAGAGTCGTGAGAGTAGTGGCACTTTAATCGGTTTTCAAAGTTAAGGTGAGATGCGAAGCAACACAAAAAAATTAGACATGCAGTAAGCTGGAGCGAACTTACTGCATGCCTAAATTATGACTCGACTAGGATTCGAACCTAGGTCTCCCTGTATATCCGCAATCTGCAGCCGAGGGTATCTTAACCGCTAGACCATCGAGTCTTATATAAAAAAACCCAATTAAAGAGACAAATATTGTGCAAAAGCTTTATTGTCACTGTTCAAGATACAAAAAAAATGCTAGACTAAATTGTTATAATACCAACACATGAAGAAGTACGTTACAGACATACACAATATAGCAAATAATAGAGTGCCTAAAACAATTGTAGATATACAACAGGAATTATCGGCGGGTGCAAGTAGCTTCTTCAAGACATCCGGTTTATTTTTTAACAAAATAGTTTGCCAAGGAGTGTCTACCGCATATGAAGGGAAATGGAATTTTACTTTGAACGTTAGCGAATCCTGAAGAGTAAAGTTGTGCACGTGTATTTTAAAAACGGATATAGTTGTCAAGGAACTGGTATCCATTTTACGCCACGCCACGTTGTGCACTCCGTCATTGTAAGCAAGATACGCAGAACTGCACCGTGGTGGTTGAAGGACGTAGAGAATCCCATCATAAACTGCAGCGAGAGCAACCAAAAATTGTATTGGTAGCATGTTCAACACGTCGTTGGCAACTAGTGAATGGTTCGGTGAAGGAACAGCTTAAGTAGCTTCACCTCGAATAGGGTGAACCGCACTTTGTATCACTTATGACAACTGCAAGATTTTGTCGCGTTGGCTGCACCCGGTTTATTGTTACCTGCTACATCCACTCCGGAGGGCGTATTCATCTCGACGATTAATTTAAAAGTTGTAGCTAGAATTTCGTCCATGGTTTGGAAATGCTTCTTCACTTCGGCAACTTTGCAGGTGGGTGACCATCGGAGGTGTTCAGATAAGGGTGTGTCATGATCTTCCCAACCAGAAATTTGAATTCCACAGTAAAAACACTGTACACAATCTAAAGTGTCGTTGATGCGAAAGAAACCAGCGTCTGCAAGCGATTTAGGAGATTGACATCGGCTCCAGTTGCTAAAGGTTCGTAGCCGTGTGGAGTAACTCGCAAACTTCGGAAATCTAGGTTCTGAGCACATTATGGTGGCAATGGTAACAACAGACTAACAGCATACGTGTGTATGAAAACTTTATATAGTACAATTGAAGGTCACAGAGAATTAAAAAACACAAAAATAGTTTTATAAATATTTATTTTCAAATATTTATCTCCAACTATACGTTATGAATGCAACCTCGCCGTCGTGCAGCCGCGACAGGAAGCTCTCCAACGGACGATAGACGTGGGTCAACCACCAGTGAGCTGTTGATCCATCAAGAGTGGTAGGGTGCGTCCTGAAGGTGGTAGTCTCCGTGAGATTTTCCCCGAAGAGGTCGTAGGTGTACTCCACCGTGATTACCGCTTGGAGGGTTAGCTGAGGCGACGTTGGAGGGCACGCAGCCAAAAATCTCCGGAAGTGGCGGTAGAAGTGGTCAGCACCCGGAAACGTCGTAGCTGCTGGTGGATGGCTGTTGGTGGATGATGAAAGCTGTCGATGCATGATTCTGGTGATGCTGCTGGTTGTAGTAGCACGCATTAAGCTTAATAAAGGAAAGCAGTCAAGGACGACCTTCCACCACCAACAGCAACGCTGAAGGATGTGTATAAATAAAGATGAAGGTTACTTCTCCCACCACTCGGACTTCAAGGTTATTCCTCCGGCCACTCGGTCCTCAAAGCGATTCACTCGGATTCTAAGGTCAAGATTTCTTCTCCCAACCACTAGGACGGCAAGGTTTCTCCTCCCACCACTCGGACTTTAAGAGATGTAACGTTAAGAAGTGGAATAAAAGCGGAAAGAAGAGACGTGAGAGTAGTAGTAGCACTTCAACAACCTGTAGAAATGGAAGCATTATATAAAGCTATCGGAATAGTTCAGAGTCAGAAAGGAGCGGAGGTCTGTAGTGAAGTGTGTATAAAGCCTAAACCACTGTTGTGTCCAGCACTCCTATGTAGTAGGACGTACAAATTAAATAAGTCAAGTTCGAAGTGTGTGAGTGTAGGATTTGAGTGGAGTCCACAATTTACCCCAGTTATTGTAATACGGGGTATCAAAAACGACTGGGTGCAGTTGGATGAGCAGGAGTGGACTGCCCTATTTGCAAATCAAGGCGTGATTGCCAACTACTTCTATTCGGTCGACGGTCAGTGGCCAGCTGTAGAAATAGGAAGGAAGAGGATTGTATTCCAAGAGATTCAGACCAGGAAAATATTAAAATTAGAGGAAGTGGGCTTGTCAGAGGTGTGCTTAGCGAAGGAAACTGTAGAAGAGCTGTGGCGCTTGCAGAAACTCGTGGAACTGCGATTCGCACAATTAAAAGCGTTGAACTTTGAGAGTTTCTACAAAGAAATAGTTAGGGGTGTGGCAAACTTTTCTGGGGACTGTTTAGTCAATGTAAAGGCTGTAGTAGATCAGCTGGAGGAGAACTCTGAAAATACTGCGTGTATGGTGGAAGTGCTAACGTTCGCGAGTTCTATGGTAAAGTGCGACATCGAAGTGGAAGCACTGAGTCGTCAGTTGGCAGTGTAGTCATGTGGATGAATTATAGAGAGGCTGCTCGACCGGCTGCAAGAGACGTACCTAGTGCGGTTGAACGATTAGTGAGTTCGTTAAAGGATTTAGCTTTCGAAGCGTCGCACGAAGTCGTATATGGGTTAGGACGTTCCGGATTCAGTGACGAAGAGTTGTATAAACAAGAAAAAAAGTACAAAAATGGTGCAGCTGTTGGTCGACTATTTTTAGATGGAGCCATAAATGAAAGCCTCCTTCTGGATTTAATGTTTAGTCTTGGTCTAGAGTGGCATATGTGTGAAGTAAAAGCCTTTATAGATAGGAAGGAAAATGAAGAAGAGTGTGCAGTTTGAGAACTCAAAGAATCAGGTGTACAATCTGCATACGTGGGCGTATGCGTATCGAAAAGCTCGGAAAGGATTGTGGGAGCGAGAAGCTATTGACAGGTTACGATTTCAGCGGAGGATACTTACTGTGGCTGAAGTACTGCGAGAAGTCTTGTGCGCAGAACATAGGCAGACAATTTATTTAGAACGCTTTTCCACTAGTACGTAGGTGTGTAACACATGTATATATGTTGTATGCAAATAAAAACACAATAAAAATTTAAAAAGTTGTTTTATTCCATTATGTAGTGATTATAAATATGATACACGTTAGATAAAGCGCAATAACAAATCGGTTTGGAATGATATAAACAAGCAGGTTGTGATGGGGTGAGGGCCGGTTGTTTTTCCACTTCGATGATTGGGATGGTAGTAAAGCGGCGTAGAAAAGTTGCTTTTTCTCGGCCTTTCACATATATTTCGGTGGCACCTCGCAAAAGACGCCGCAGGATTGCAGGAAACAAATACGCTTGAGTAAATCCATCGTCCCAGTCGATGCAGTGATGATGAGTCATTAACCAACGGGCTTGTTGTTGCAAATGAGATGGCAAGGACGTGAATGGAAATGGTGACTTGAAGATATAGTGAGATACTGACGCACCGTCATATGCTGCCAATTCTTTCGGGCTAAAGTGCTTATCGGACGTTTTGAAGCCTTGAATGGCGAGAATGAGCTTCATCGTATTAGACAGAGAAAGCACGGTGCAGTTAAGTTAACAGCCAAAATGCAACTGAAGTGGTTTTGAGAAATTACAGCTGTTTAACTGCTTTTGTCAACGCGTTGTAAGTAAAAACCCGATCGTGAAGAACGAGGCAATACGCGGTTGTGTTGGCTGCCACGTTAGCGGAAGTTTCAAATTCAACTCGAAAAACGACGGCGTTTGCATGAAGGTAGTCTTTTTGTTGAGAACAATCGATCACAACAATAGGCGCTTTGTCGGCAAAGTCATGGCGGGAGAAGAAGGGCTCATCGACTTTGTTATAATAAGATGATTGAAACTTGGAATACATGTCGTATAATGTTGCGTAATGATTGAGTGCATAATTGTTATGTAAATTGTCGTATGGAAATCGTTCGGTGTTCAGAAAAACTCGGAAATTGGTAAGACCAACTTTATCGAAATTAGCATTGTCCTTACTGATTAGCCCCGAACGACCTGATTGAAATCCTACGATGACGTATCTGGGGGTTTGTAATTTTGTGCTTGTAGCGATAGCGTGAGAATGTTGAGTCACAGCATGAACACCAGGTATGATATGAAGCTGCCAGCTGCGAAATGCTACTTGTGTGTCAATATTTTTATCGATGTATTTGGTTAGGGCTAATTCTTGAGCAAGACCTGGAGTGATATGAGGAACCTTCCAATATAGTTTGTCAATCGTAACATTAGCCGTCTCCCCTACGGTAGCACTGAATACGGCGTCGGCATTGGTATTGCTGCGAATTAATACGAGTTCTTGTCGGATGTTAAGTATTACTTTACCATAATCTTCGGCGAATCCTAACAGCATTCTCAACGGTATGCAGGCACTAAAGTTACCTTCCTGATCGGTAATGGGAGGATCGCCGCCGGCAAACCAACCTGCATTTTGAAGCTTTTTAACGTCAGCGGAACTGTAGGACACATATCCCTTAAGAGTAGACGTAATACCAGGTTTGGTGACAGAGTCGACAACGACGCCATTGATTTCGTATCGGATTTCGCTAAATAAGTGAGCCAAACCATTGTTAAGGAATTTAGCCGTTGTAACTTCACCGTTTTCCTTCCGCAACTTTCCCTCTAGGTACAGATAGCTCAGGCCGGGAAGAGTTGACATATCTTCGGGAATTGGAATTCGAATTTCATCGTTATAGTCAAAACGGTTTGTATACGGTTGATGTGTGTGCAATTGATTGCTAATGATAGAAGTGTCGACGAGGACTCGCTCTCCAATATTTAAAATACTCATTACACTATTGTAAAGCCTAAGGACCGCAAGAAGTCTCTGTTTGCTTTAGTTAGCTGCGTGGTGGACGAAGCCGTACTGATCTTACGAGGGTGTGGGCGACGATTCTTATAGGAAGTAGAGCAGGGGTGGTACGGAGTGGTGAATCGAAAACCCATTACAGTTTCTTTAAATGTAATGTTACCGTAACGGTCGCCTTACTAAAACTGACAGAATTATCCGCATGGTCTAGTATTTTAATAGTTAAGTTAGTGATCTGTTTCGTGCTGATCGGTAGATAGATGACAGGGTTAGGGGTTTCCACTATTTTGTACCCGGGCGGTACTATGGGGAAGAATTGGTGAATGATATGGCCGGGCTTACCATTTTTATATGAACCAACGGAGATGTTGCAATGAATAAGAATCGAGTTGATGTTCAAAATTTTCGTAACATGTTCAGCTGTGTGCCACCTATCTGCAGCATAAACTTTTTTCTCAAAGCCTAACATGTCCCGGATAGTATTGTCGCTTTGAAAGTCGATTGGAACGGTGGACTTTATTTCAGTTTTTAAGGTGCTGTTGTTTCCACGTAGCAGTACCTGTTTAACACCCGTATCAGAATCGAGTTGGTTATGTAAAAATTCAGCAATGTCGGTAATTTCATATGCTCCCTCCGGTATAATAATAGGAGGTTCTCCAACAAGATGAAATTCATTGTTGGGAGGTCTAACGTTTGGAATAGTATAGTAGGTTTCGAAACTTAACAATCCCAAGACGTATTCGCTACCATCGTCTAAGAAAATGGGAGGGTCAAAATTTGCAGTAAGAACAGATGAATCTCCCGTAAGAGTGAATATACTGGACATGATGAAGCGCGGCACTTACACTGACGACAAAAGCGGTTTCGCAAAGTTATATAAGAATTTGAGACACAAATGTCCGCATGTGTATGATGCAAGTTTTTGATATCTATTAGAGTTGTGCATAATTGTGTTGTTGCTACCATCGCTGCGAAAGTAGTTTACTAATTCGGGAGGAGGTTGTAAGCGACCTATGCTATCGAAATACAGAACAAATCGATCAGCTTTAACGTAGGCTGTCCAATGTGTGCCAGGTCCAACATCATCGTCTAAGTTAGTAACACCACATTCTCGTTGACGAATTTTGTCGGGTAGAGCATCTCGCATAAATATCCCCCTAAAATGGGGAATTTCTAAGCGTTTAACGTACTGTGCAATATCGATGTTCGTCAACGCTCGGCGTGGTAGCTTCAACGGTAGTTTTTTGACTGATACGGTCGTAGATATAGTCCTTTTCCTCGAGCAATGGATTCCATAGCTTTGTTATGCCGTTCCTTTTCCTGGAGATCCTTTTTAGAAGCCTTTGAGTCGCCAACCGCTTTAGCGACTGCTGCAGCACCGCCTCCGAGGGACCCCAATGCTCCTAATGCAGCAAGTATGGGTACAAGCGGCAATATACCTCCTCTCTTGGGAACAGGTACTACTCTAGAACGAATTCGGCGTTTCCTTCGCGATTTAAAAACGACCGCGCCTCCAATACGTTTACGCCTACTACACCTTGTACGCTTCCGTTTTCTAGATACCCCCGTACCAAATTTTTGCGCAATACCGACAATAGGTAGTGCACGCTTTCGTTTCCGGGAGACTCTTACACCAACAGTGGGTTGTGTACGCTTCCGTTTTCTAGATACTCCCGTACCAAATTTTTGTGCGGCAATAGGTAATATACGCCTTCGTTTTCGGGGGACCGTCACACCAGCAGTGGGTAGTGTACGCTTCCGTTTTCTAGATATCCCCGTACCAAATTTTTGCGCTGCAATAGGTAGTGTACGTCTTCGTTTCCGGGGTGTTTCCATAACAGCAATGGGTTCTGTACGCTTTCGTTTCCGGGAGACTCCCATGCCGAGTTTGGTTTTCCCTTTCATAATCCCTGTAACAGCAAGAGCTGCCGCTCTTTCTCCAAGAGTAGAGTCTTTTGCTTTAACGCGTTCCCAAGCTTTCTGTGCAAGAACTTTATCCGCCGCGTGACGTGTCGAAAGATTGCTAGATTGTGAGTATGCGATGTCGTGTTGCTTGCAAGCCTCGTCCAGAGGGTTTCTTCCTCGATCACCTCGAGAAAGCCGTTTGTTTAAACGAGTGCCAGGTCCGCAAAACTTGTAACCTGGTATATGTAATTCGAAGGGTAACTTGTCAATAAGGGTGTTCAACAAACCGCGACCTTTCCGTCTTACGATTCGACGACGACTACGAGTTTTACGTCTAGTATAACTCATCTTAAAGAAACGCTCGTCGAAGAGCGACTGACGATGTGAAGCTCAAAGGGGGTAGATATATACTTAGCACAGCGCGGTTAGAAGCTAGTTCGTCCCCGTCCGAAAACGATGAAGAACGTCAAACTTGTGAAACAAAAATGTTCGCTGCCGGTAGTAAATCATACAGTAAATTCCATGTCACAGAGGTTCAGACGACACGGCACTTTACTGGGTATAGGATGTAAAAGGGGTTTGATCATTGGTCCTTCCGGCTCTGGGAAAACCAATGCGATGATCAGTCTTTTGCTGCACCGCAATGGGGTGCGGTTTCTCAACTTGTATTTGTATTCGAAAACCCTTGAGCAACCTAAATACAAATTTCTGAAGATACTTCTGAAGTCACTAAAAGAAATCGGATTCTACGAATTCAGCGAGGGGTGTGAGGTTATCAAACCACACGAGGCGAAAGAAAATTCTGTTATTGTGTTTGATGATGTGGCATGCGACACTCAAAGCATAATTAGAGATTATTTTAGTTTCGGACGTCATCGAAATATAGATTGTTTTTACCTCTGTCAGACTTACTCATCAATCCCGAAACAACTGGTACGAGATAATGCGAATATCATAATCGTATTCCGGCAAGACCACACCAATCTTAAACACATTTACGATGATCACGTAAACACAGACATGTCATTCGAAAAGTTTAAAAACTTATGTTCCCACTGTTGGATCAAAGATCACGGATTTTTAGTTATCGACAAAGAAAGCGAAATCAACGCCGGTCGTTATAGAAAAGGGTTCGACAGTTATTTCACTATATAGGCATGGACCACTGCTGTACAAATTATTAGTCTACGAACAACGACAGTAATAGCAACATGGACAAACGGTTAGTAAGCGATCTTATTAAAGCTAGAAAGGCTGTCAGGCGGAAATATGAAACTTTAAAAGCGGATATCGCCGAATCGCAGACGGCTCTTGCGGAGCAATTTAAACCAATTTCCCAACCACTCACGGAATTGCTAACATCCATTAAGCAAGAAGGAGGTCAAACAATACAGCAAGAAGTAGGACCTATGCTGAGAACCATCAAACGACGAGTGTCCACACCATCTATCCTACCCCGTCCGAGAAATGGCAAAACCCCCGTACGAGCGTCAACCCCCGACATTGCCATTCCCGGACCATCGACTTCAGCGTTGGTAACATCCACACCTAGATTTCTTGACAGAGAAGTATTGTATGAGAGTTTACCGGATGAGGAGCAACAGGTGGAGGCTCAAGAAGAAGCGGCAATTGAAACTTCGGTAGCAGAGGCTAGGGAAACCGTGCGACAAATGATGGAACCGGAAGTTCTAGGGGAATACCTGGAACAGTTCTCAGGGTTAGCTAGAAAATATATCGAGGGAATGATACGAGATACAGAGAGCAAGTACGATCTCCATTATGGAGTTCGATGGGACATAGACACTGATAAATTTGCAATTGGAAATAAACAGCTTACTTTTGAGGGTCAGGACATGGTTATTACAGATCACGGAAATAGAATAGTATACAAAGGCACCCCCGGCTTTTACGAATTAATGTTCTTAAAGAAACCGTTGATTTATACAACCAAAGACCATGAAAATTACTATGACATAGTGAACCGGTCCGCCGCAAATCGTAAGAACTACGATCCAACCCAAGGGATAAGCGGTAACGCCGGCTCAAAATATATGAAAATAGTACGCCCCCTGGCTACCTCCTCCGGCATTAGACAACCTACCAGAGCCGCATCGAGGGTGCAGCGTACCGGAAGGGGGTTATTAACAGTAACCAATAAAAAAGTGGAATTTGTTCCTTGGAAAGATCCAAATTCATTAGTGGATCGTCTGCGCATATTATTAGCCTCTCAGGTAGCGGGGCACACCGGCCATTCCAACGAAATCGTAAGCATCACCCAAGCTCTACGAGAAGCAAAAATAATTCATTAAGACGAGTACAAAAGCAGAGGACCTATTGAATTACGATCAGAAGGTGTTAGACGATAGAGTAATGCCCATAGACAAATTTGGACGCCACTACCATAGCGCGCGCTACGGTTCTCATCGCAAACATATCTTTATGAAAGTTCAAAATGTAAACCGACTCCATATAGAGGTACCACTGCTGCTAGTGGGGCGTGGTTATGATGAAAGCGGATATTCCAAAATTTTCGGTAATAATGAGTACATTTTTCCTTTAACGATCGGTGAGATCATAAGTGTTCAAGTCAACGGACCTTTGGTAGTATCACACATCAACGGCATCAAACACGACACGCTTGTCGGTAAGACATTGCGGCGAGGAGATAAACTGAAATTCGAATCCATAAACACTAAGTTATACGTGCAACTGCTGCTTAAATGTCCCATAGCAGTCGATACAGCAACATTCGGCAATGAGTCCTAAGGAGGATCTAGTTGCAGAACTTCACAAACCAGCGCGAAGAAATTTCAAGAGACGACGGGTGATTCTCAAAGGATTGCATGATTTACTACAAGCGGATTTGGTGGAGATGCAACCATATGCACGAAGCAATAAAGGTTATCGATACATTTTAGCTGTTATTAATGCGTTTTCTAAATACTTGTGGGCTCTCCCGGTAAAACGGAAAACGGGAAAAGATGTAGCAGCAGCTATGCGAAAAGTTCTTGCTAATATGAAGGTATCTCCAAAAAACGTACAAACCGATTTGGGAAAAGAATTTTATAACAGCGATTTTCAAGCATTGATGCGACGTTACAAGATAAATCATTACAGCACGTATTCAACTATGAAAAGCAGCATCATAGAAAGATGTAACCGCACCCTTAAGAACATGATGTGGAAGCAGTTTAGTTTGCAAGGGTCCTACAAATGGTTGGACATTCTGCCCCAACTTTTAAGCAAATATAACACAACCAGGCATAGGACAACAGGTATGAAGCCGGCTGAAGTTAATCTTAAAAATGCCAAACGTCTGTTACACACCGTGTACAGCCACACAAAAACTGTAGATCCGACACCTCAAAAGTTTCATAAAGGAGATTCTGTACGCATTAGTAAATATCGTTCGATATTTAGCAAGGGCTACACACCCAGCTGGAGCAACGAAATATTCAAAATAGCCACAGTGCGACTTACAAATCCTACCACCTACAAACTCACCGATCAGGAAGGGCAAGAAATCAAAGGTGGATTTTACGAGCACGAATTACAGAAAACGAAACACTCGGACGTATACCTGGTAGAAAAGGTGTTGAAGAAGAAGGGTAATCAGCTTTACGTAAAGTGGTTGGGATTCGATAATCGTCACAATTCTTGGATATCCAAAAACAATGTTGTATAACTTATTATGATTCTATAGAACTCTTTCAATAAAACACTTTTTTTGTTTTACTACCATTTATTTTCTTTAAATAAAAACTTTTTTCTGTTTTACAGTAATTTATTATTGTAAATGCTAAACATGAGTGACTACAGTGTTAAATAACAAATATACTTGGTAATGCGGACCCAAACAATCAGATTTTTCGTAAAATTTAACTTACTACCTATATCATACAAGCTAGTGTTCTTAACCTATACTATAATTGCTATATACAATAACTAAACCTACAAAGTACAAGAAAGCCGTGTAGGACCTCTGTTGTTAAGTAATAACGAATACTGTTCCGCGAACATATTGCTACGTCATCGTTTCGGCAATGCGCAGCAAGTTGTCTAGACGACTGTAAACATCTATATCACGGTGACCCCACGCTAAGGTTTTGGTAGTATTAGGAATAAGGAAGCGTTTATCATCTCGCGAAGAAAGTGCAACCTTATTCATTAATTCGGTGTACATAGTGTGTAAATGGGAACGAAACACATACATCTGACAAAATACAACTTCCCTCTTGTTTTCGGCTACAGATTTATAAATTTCGGTGGTGAGGTGATTCCGAACAGCACTCTTTCTAACTCCCTTCGCCTTTTTGGCTTCCTTACCAACAGCGTTTACACAGTATGTTTTTGCACCGACCCCGTAATAGCTACACACAGCCACCCCAGCGTACTCATCCTTAAATTTGCCAACAACAGACTCGGTTCTCGAAATTCCGTGCAAACCATTCTTGTAATTTGATGTATCAAAGAGATCAAGGTGCTTTTGCATGTCCGCGTAAAAATTTTCAGTAAAAATTTCCAGGATGAATGAGTCAGTGTCAGAATAGAGTAGAGACACATTACGGCCGTATGTATGCTTCAAAAATTTGTAATAAAAATCGTACATTACCGTTTTCGAAAGATCTAAAACTGAGAAACCAACATAAATGGGTTTGTTATATAAAACCGACGTTCTGTTCATTTCCACTGCTATTAAATTTTCCCCAAACCGAATTCTATCTTTAAAGTTAGGTTTCGATATCAAAGCTTCTGCCCCCATTCTATTACCAATTTTCTCCCAATGACTAATTAACTTTACAACAACCCTTTTGTCCACGTTTTCCATGGTTTTACCAAAGACGCTATTGTTAGCTAGTTTGAATGAATTTCGGTTAAATTCATTGTCAGACTGGTTACGTAAATTTGTGTTTAAATCGATGTAGGATCTGAGCCATGGAGATTGTCTAAACTTAAGTATTTTATGCGTTTTAACCAAAATCAAGCCGGCCTCTAAACATTGCCTCAAATTTCTGTAGTGAATAATATAATTGTGTTTGTCATACAAATTTGGAATTAATTTTGCATTTTTAAATT
This sequence comes from Agriotes lineatus, assembly GCA_940337035.1. Lineage (NCBI taxonomy): Eukaryota > Metazoa > Arthropoda > Insecta > Coleoptera > Elateridae > Agriotes > Agriotes lineatus. The sequence goes on along the minus strand of CALNHX010003476.1, from coordinate 110,272 downwards.
TTCCCTGTGGAGGCACCAATAGCTCGGGGCAAAAGGGGAAGTCATTGTGATCGTCATGTAAATTTTCAGGGTACCGCAAGTCAACTTCCAACACGTACCCAGTATCTGAGTCGTCCAAAATTTGAAATACGTCAAAACTATCAATTTCCTCGTCAGTCAACCAAACAAAACCACCTTGCGGTAGAAACTGTCTCATACTATGGCCATAAAGGTTGGTGGCGTCTAAAAACACAAGAAAAGAAGTGGGCTTTGAAGCGTCATAGTTACCCGCAAATTTATTGTTGGCAATAGCCTTTCGCCCGACACAAGTACTAACTCCCACACGAATACCCTTTCTAAAAAAGTGAAACATATCCATATCCGTCAACAGTTCCAACTCAACCCCCGTATATTTTAACATGGCGTCCCAACTTAAACCGGGGGCGGTGAAGTACTGCGCCGGATCTAAATTATATTGATTTAAATAAAAATTTCGAAAGTTTTCGAAAACGTCTGCCAATATAAACACGTCACATTTGAGGTAAACATCGGAATAGTCGCCCAACGTTTGACATTCGAAAGTTTTCCAGACCTTAACGGCGCGTTCGTAATCGACCTCAGTAATATGCGTCTCGGTTAAATGATCATAAAACTGGGCGATTGTGGGCAACGCCGGCTCATCTAATTTTGTAAATGAATCCAGATACGAATAGGGAAACACACCTTTCTGTCTCATCAGTTCGAATTTGATGTCATGTCCGAATTGCTTATGAATTTCAACACACTGATCATCTGATAACGTGGCGGCCAGCGATGCTAAAGAAGAACTTAAAAATCGGTAACTATCTAAAAATCGAATTTGCATATAAACGTTTTTCCGTTTTCCGTCAACAACGACTTCATCTACCCAAAGACGTTTGCCAAATGAAATATATTTTTCCTTATTTTCTGGAATGACATCAAGCTCTTCGTTATTTTGAGCTAACTGTTTTACAAAAAGGTGGGAATCGTAATTTAAATTGTGAAAAAATACGGGAATAAAATTTGGAAGTTTATAATTTAGATTGCAATTAGAATGGGCAGCTCCCCGATATTCTCCGGTCAAATGGTCGTGATCGCGAACCTTTACGTTCTCCTCTCCAAAAGGACGATTGCAAATATGACATGAAGCAGCATCCTTAAAATTTTGAATTTCTTGCGGAGCCAGAGGCTTGAGGGGTACAACATGCTTCAAACTGTTGGAATATAGCTCGCGAACGTCTCTGTCTAGACGTTCAACAAACACGTCCACAGCATCCTCACCCCTATAAATTTCGAATTTGGATAGAGTATCATCAAAAGAACATTTCAAATAATACGCGAAAGAATACGGTTTGTGCTCGCACGTTTTGATCGTATAAGGTCTTTCGCGATCCGGCTCCTGATCCCCACCATCGACAGGTGATAAAACTGTCTCGAAATCTGCATAGATGCAAAATGGCACTTTCAATTGCTTATGATAATTATCAAATTTAAGAATGTTCTGAGGCCTCACCTCCCCACACTTATCCGTGATCGGCTCTGTCGTAGGCAACTTTGTGCATACATGATTACAGTCAAAAAGCTTATGGTTCTCCAGATGGGCATCGGTGCGAAAGTAATTTAGACAACCATTACAAAAATGTTTCGCATTGGCCCTAGCCGTTATTTGCCGCGAAACTAACCTAGACAAATCAGCGATCCAACAGTAGTGGCTATTACCTTCGCCGTCTGTTAGAAGCAGTAAATTTATATGTCTCTTTTTTATACGTGGCGAATAGTACAGAGGTCCCACAACTTCATATATGGTAATATCGTTTTGAAAAGTTTTTTCCAACGCGTATACATTTATAGAAAGTTGAGGGTTATTTTTTTCAAATTTAGAAATATCGCGCAATCTAACAGGGAATTTAATGTCCTCAAAATTTAAAAAATCCCAGCAATCCGGATACGAACTCGTTCGATTAGACGGTCCATCTGGTTCGCAGAGGGCCGAGGTTACCGCCCACCCGAAACAACGCTCGTCCTTGACGTTTTGGACGTTCACGATCGCTTTCTTGGTCTGAATCTGCTCCGGGAGCGGGATATACGAAGACGCCCGAAACGGATTGAATTTATTTATATTTAATTCTAGGTACAGCAGCTGCTTCAAGATCCACCCTGTAAACATTTTGCGGTTAGTAACATTAACAAGAATTACAATTGTAATACACACCTGAATCGCGTTCCTCAAATTCGGACACCTTCTGGTCCAATATCCCCGTTAAATTATCATATAATTCGTTCAAGTCTGTACCGCGAGTTACCACCTCGTTGGTCGTATTAAAACTTTTGACGTCTTGTACATCTTGAGTCTCCAAAATAAAATACCCGAAAAGTTCGAAATTTAATTTTATACTGTTTAATTTGGTCAGTTGTCCTTCTATTAGACCTATAATTTTGTCTTTCAATTCCGTCATATATTCTACAACACTTATATGATAATTTTCCGTGGACACCCTGTAGCTGGCAACACGGGACTTGAAGGCGCTTGGAAGGGCTACCACTCCTTTCTCCAGGTGGATGACATCACACCGCCTCGTGTGACGATTGCTCCTCAGGTGTCCAACGAAACAAGTCCGACGAACATTTTCATCACACACGTCGCAGCATTGCGTCTTGGGGAGCTGTTCTGTTAAACCAAACGTTGGAAAACATGAAACACTACAATAGAGACGCACTCACCACCGCTGGAGTCATTAGGTCTTGGACGTTTACTCGCCGATGGTCCCTCACCAGCTGCTACCGAAGCCTCCATAGCGTCACCTGTAGGAAACACACAATCGATATAATCAACAGCAATCACCACGTTTCCACTTACCACTCGTCGATGGGTGGCCCAGCTCGTGGCGACAGCTATCTCTTCGATGGCGAAACAAATTGTCAGCTCTGGTGAAGGACTCTCCACAAGCAGTGCACCTGAACATAATGGCAAATTAGTCTCGCGCAATCGGTTAATATACTAATTGCGCGATTAGCTACCCAGCTCGAGGCTTACTATTCACAAACGCAATGAACACCTTTATTTATAAACACTGATTAACAAATTAAACCTCGAACGGATTACCCAGGTGTCACCACGGGGAGGATTCGCTTTGGACACCCTGGAGAGGATAGGGGGGCAAGGTTATTTGTGTTAGAGGTGTATGATATGTTAAACGATTATCTACTCGTTACTTAGCTTTTTTATCGAGCTCCTGACGTCTTGCACGAATCGCACTCTCCACAGCTAACAGATCTTCAATTAGCTCTAGCCTTGCTAACGCAGCATTCTTAAAGATGTCCATGTTAGTTGCGCTGTGGCCGTGGCGGATCTTAGGTAAAGCAGCTATGCTTTTTAGGTACTCATCATGCATCGTCGCTTCTAGGCTGGCGGCTCGAATTTCTAGGGAGCTAATAACAATATAAGCTACTAAACTGGGAAAAGCACGTTCTAAACACCTTCAATGTTAAATAACATATATGGATAAAAAATAATATCTAATATACCTTAGATAGTGCTCTCCACTGCGAAGATCGGCAGCTTTCGCATCTATTGCATTCCGATTAGACACGTATTCACGTTCGGCACGCTGGGATGGCGAAATGTCATCCATGTCTTCCTCCTGCGGGGTAGACGTAATCGACACCACAGTATCGATTACGTCACTCCCAGGGGCTACAACAGCCACACCACCCGAAACCGGAGATGCCTGTACAATTACAGAAGGCACTGCGGCCACATTTTCCGAAGGTTGGATTGTTAGCCGCTTCGAAATTCGACTGGTCGGTCGACTTGAGCCGGAGTCTATCTCCAAACCATCTACAAGGGTTGTAAACTCTTGCGCCGCACCGTCGCCGGAAGCCGCCTTTTCCAATGGAATGTCGTCAAAATCGAACGCTTCCATAAACATTTCCGTTTGTGATAGATGCGGAGACTCAGATTGCATCGGAATATTTTGGAATTTTGGAGTAGACAGTTCACCAACTGTCCTACTATCAAATGTGGATACATTTTCCACTTGAACCTGAAATTCTCCCGTTTTCTTGTCAGTCTCCACATTCATATTCTCTATATATTTCCTAAAATTGAATTTTGCCGGTTTTTTTTGTATTTTCTGACCTTTCTTTAAAGCTGATTTTAAAATTTTGCTCGAACCTTGGCTACTTGGAGAAATAATTTCGTAATTAGGAGCAATTAATACGTCACTTAAAACATTTATGGCGGCTGGCGGCAACCCCTGTGCGGAACTGGGGCGTGAAACGCTTGGTTCCGTGCAGGCGCAAAGTTTAACTTTACCCTTTTCCGATGTTTTCTTCAAGCTAAGCCTCGAGTATTTAGACATCTTTTTGGGTAGTAGAACACCTCTACAAGATTGGCACACAGTTGACATTGCAAAAGCAGGTAACAGAATGGTTTGCTGCAGCTTGGAGGTCTGCATTTATACGAAATGCGAAGGCCAACTTCAACTTTCAATATTAATTTAATTACGATGCTAATTTCCTTAAAGATATAGCAAAATTTTATTAAGAAAAGTTATTCAGAATGTAAAATTAAACCACTGTATGAATTTTCGGAAATATCTGATTACTTTGAAAAACTTCTCATTGTTTGCAATTATTGCGCTAAACCGAATTCTATTTTCAAAAGTGCTGCCTCGTTAGTTCATAATACGGCAAAATTTTATTAAGAAAAGTTGTTCAGAATGAGAAACTATATCCCTCTGTGAATTTTCGCAAATATCTGATTACTTTGAAAAACTCTAATTGTCGGTAATTGTACTAAAACGAAATTTATTTTCAAAAGTGCTGCCTCGTTAGTTCATAATACGGCAAAATTTTATTAAGAAAAGTTGTTCAGAATGAGAAACTATATCCCTCTGTGAATTTTCGCAAATATCTGATTACTTTGAAAAACTTCTCATTGTTTACAATTGCGCTAAACGAAATTTATTTTCAAAAGTGCTACCTCGTTAGTTCATAATACGGCAAAATTTTATTAAGAAAAGTTGTTCAGAATGAGAAACTATATCCCTCTGCGAATTTTCGCAAATATCTGATTACTTTGAAAAACTCTAATTGTCGGTAATTGTACTAAAACGAAATTTATTTTCAAAAGTGCTGCCTCGTTAGTTCATAATACGGCAAAATTTTATTAAGAAAAGTTGTTCAGAATGAGAAACTATATCCCTCTGTGAATTTTCGCAAATATCTGATTACTTTGAAAAACTTCAATTGTCGCAAATTGTACATAAATTTTCCATTGATACACTTGTTTACGAACTTTTAAGCGGATCGATCCTGCCGCATTTGCAAGGGTCGTCTAAAAGTCGAAACAAACAAATAAAAGGAGCATTTGCCCGGATCAAAAAGATGTTTTTAACATAGTGTAAATTTTCCATTGAAGTCAGTTGTTTACAGAAATGTAGATGCATCCTGCTGCATTTGCCCAGGTCGTCTCAAAGTCGAGGCAAAAAAATAAAAGGACCATTTGCCTGGGTCAAAGATGTTTTTAACATAAGTGTAAATTTTTCCATTGACGTCACTCTTGTTTACGAAGCAGAAATGCATTTGCAAATAATACTTCCAATTATGATTTGCACGACTTTTTTCATAACAAATTGTAGTTTGCATTATTACTAGGAAGCGAATTAACTATTGTTTTAAAAAATATTATTAGTCACATGTATTTTTTAATTCATATCACTTTTAAAGTGCATGAATTATTTATTGATTATTACCGTTTTAAACAATGCCACCACGTCAATTAAACTTTACTACAAGTTATGCATTATTGGCTTTTCGCGTACTTATTAAAAATGATATGAATTAAAAATTAAATGTGACCTACCCTGCAGAAAGCAAATTTCACCATATGCAATTATTATGCTACTTAAAATAAATAATTTAAATACATATTACAAAATATGCCGTGTCGGGTATTAAAAAACGTGTTTTTTTATGAGAAAGCTAATGCTGTTATAAAAAAATCAGTTAATTTAAAACTATGATTAGATAGCGCCGTAATTAGCAAACATTAAAAATTTGCTGCATAAGTTGTCAACCCTTCCCTCCAAGTCGAGATGTAAGTAGGAGAGATTTGTATATAAAGCAACCGCTGTTGCATTACAAAATCACAGTTTCCTCAGCCGCAACAATCTGCTCCATTGGTAAGATATGTTTGTATATATGTTTTATTTTATATGTCCATGTCTTAAAATTCTTGTATCATCATTATTAACATATTTGATTAGAATTTTTTTGCATTGTACTGTTACTTCGCTATTCTAAATTCTCAAACATTTTTCAGATAAAATCAGACCAGAGAAATGGGTAAGATGCTTGTTTTTTTTTTTGTATTCTAAACAGTATACATATAAGAAATTTACAGATCAGTTTCTAAACTCAATAATTCTTGGTGCTGCCATGTCAGCTTTCGGTAATATTGTGTTAATTTTAATAGTTGATGTAATAACTTTTTATAATTTTAGAAATAGAATTGGTGCAGCATATAGCCGAGAAATATGGGACCGTAAGAATATTTTATGCTCATAAATCTGGTTCACAATAAATTTATTTTTAGGACGACATTGCTTTAATGAAGAATTCTACTTACATCCCAGAAGCCACCCTGCTAGAGGTGGGGTGGTTTCTGGGATGTAGGTTCAAGGTCTACAGGGACCTCGAATTACCAGACATGCTCTGGGTCATTTACGTGAGTATAACTTGATTTGCTTCTTTGAATAAACTAAGTGTTCTTTTTACAGCAAATGTGAGGCCACCCACACCGTTCTAGGTTAGGTTAGTTTCTAAGTTAGTCAGTAAGTTATTTGTATAATAAACGTTTTAAAATTTTTAATTTTTTATTACATCGTTATAACTACATGATAAACACTTATTGTTCCAACGTTTGCTGTTGTTGGGCGTATTGTTTAAACACAATATCATATCTAATGACGTCCAAAGCATACTTTAGCATTTCATGCATGCAGTATACATTTTCGGATTTTATTGGCGGTAACGCACCCTCAATGCTTCGTTTAAAGTCGCCGGGTAAATTCCAAACGCCTTGGATTATACTACTGTAGAAATTTTCAAAATTTTGACTTTTTAATAGTTCAGCTTTAGACTCCAGCAGCGGTAACAACCCCCACAATTCTGCTACTGATTGCATACCGAGATACACTTGGGATCGCTTAAGTTCCTGCAGCACAATCACTTTCTTATTTCCGATTTTTTGGAAATATATTCGTTTGCCTGGACTTATATCCACCGGTTTTAAATCTCCATCTTCATAGTTAAAATGCCTGTTTATCACATCTTCATTTTTAAGGAAGACTTGCCACTCTCCTTCGTCTAACAGTATAAAATTGTTGTTAATCCCACTAATTAGCACTCCCGGCACAAACGATCCAAAACAGGTCAAACCCAAACTCACAGATTTATTTCTTGACTTATTCAGCGGATAACTTGTTGCGTTTAACAATACTGGATATAACACTTTCACTTTTTTCTTTGATACTCGCCCCTTGACAGTTTCACCAACCTTTTGTACTTGATCCATTGTTTTTTGCTAGTACAGCACACGATATACTACTGAACACAAAACTACACCTCATGTTATACCCAGTCTTCAAGGTTACTGTTGGTGGCCTCACTTCGAACATGAGCTTGGGCTTGCACGTGGCCTCGCCTTGCATGTGGCCTTGGCCTTGAACTCAAGGCCAAGTGGTGGGGGGAGGTTCCAGAACCATCCACTTCCCTCTACTGGTACCGTTGCAAATGGCGCCCGAGCAGGCAACCTGAGCTCAGATATACATAGAAATTAGCAAGCAACCGCCGGAAGCTCCAGAACTAGAATTTGGCATCCGATACCTGAAAAATATTTGTTTAAAATTTTGTAATATGAATAATTTACAAAACCTGTTACAGCATAGCCGTCCAGCGAAATCTGCCGGAACCCAGAACCAGTGATGTCCAGTATAGAATTCCTAGATCCCTGTCCAAGTCCTCTCCTGTGTCCAGAAAAGATCTTTCCGAAATCCTGTGTAGTCCAGATAAGATCTTTCCGAAATCCAGTCTAGTCCGTAAATCCTCCTGCACCCTCAGGGGTCAGCCTCATCAGCTGACACGGGCCTAGCGTTCCCGAGGCACCCGAGCGAATCCCAGATGAAGATGATGGCCGGAATGCCAAAAGGTGGCCGAAGACAGGACAATCCAGATGTCCGCGAGTGGAAGTCTTCGTGTGCCAGTTCCGCAGTTGTATCCGAAATTTTTCAGCGCTAGAGCCGCAGGTATCCGCATGTAAGTGCCTGGTGAATCTGAAAAGTAAGATATGTAAGTTTGTGTGAATGCCGCCATAGTTAGCATGAATGCTTACCCTGAAAGATCATCCTTTTGAAGCGTGCTTCTGTCACCGTGAACCCGGGTGATGACAGGAGATGGTAGACTATATGTCGAAGCTTGGAGGTGAAAATGCGTTTTCAGTGACAGAATCCTGAGTCCAGTATGCCGTTTTCTGGAAAGTGTACGCTGGTTCCCGCAGCCTCTGCAATTTCCTCTAGTGAGATTGTTGTGTGAAAAAGGTTATCCTGCAACCTGAATCCTTTCGCATACTTAGAATCTCCCAGTATGAATGTAGGTCGATACCGCGTCCGATGCATTTACTCAGAGATGAATTCGCTCCAGAGAACCCTGCTAGTGTGATTACGTTGATACCGCAACTGTGTCCACTTCGTGAGTTTGAAACTCTTCGCTTAATCCAGATAAGCGTCAGAGAGTGTTCCAGACGAATGCATTTATAATGCGATTCCAGAATATGTTCCAGATGAATGCATTCGTTACAGTGCGATTCCAGAATGAATGCAACTGTGTATCCGTTCCTTGAGTATGAAGCTCTTCGCTTAGTCCAGATAAGCGTTAGGGACTATTCCAGTTGAGTGCACCTGTAACAGAGCGATCGATTTTAAAATGCGATCGATTTTTAAAAGTGTGATTGATAATACTGTTTTTTTCTCCTTCTGAAGCGTACTTTTACCCCCGTAGACCCGGCCAACAGTAAAAGTTTGTAGGTATACCGAAGCTTGAAGGAGATGTGGAAAAGAAATCGTTTTTTTTCTGTACCCGTGCCTGTAAGTTTAATCCTGTGCACCTGTTTCCTGGATATTGTACGCCGGTCTCCGCGGCCTATGCAATATCTCCCCAGTTGAAAAGTTGTGTGAAAGTGAATTGCCCTGAAACCAGAATACTTTCACATGTTTAAATATTCCCAGAATGTATACTGAAAGACATGAATGTTTTCTGTGTCGAGATCTCCAGGTATCTTCACGATGTCTTCTCCGCCGGTTGTCCTTCATTTTCCCGAGAGGAGGATCATGTGTAACGATTCGCCCAGTAGAAACGCGTTTTTCTGAATTGAAATCAATTCTCGCGTTCCAGCCTAGCGATTTCTACGTCACAACTTTGAATTTTTCGCACGCGCGGCCGGCTACGTCATCAAGAGATCCCTGCTCCACGTATCCCCCACTTAGGATGCCCGAGGTGGTTGTTTGATGCACGAAGCCCGAAGAAAAGCTATAAAAGCCGCTTCTCGTCCGTTCCAAGGAACATACTTCATTGAGACTTCATTCACCCATTCATTCATTCCCTCCCTTCATTCCCTTCCTGATCCTTTCCGACCGTTTAAAGAGAATTATTATTCCTGCCTAAACTCCAGATCCCGATATCCACTAGTAGTTTCCCGTTGCTACAACCGAACCCGAGGCATTAGCGTTTTAATCATTTCTAAATTACATGCATGACATATTCGAGACGAAGGGTTCACAGCCAAACCGTTTCATATGTCGATCGCGTAATAATTAAATCACTAATCTCTGTTAACACCCGGTATTAATATTTATAATACAAATTTCCTGCAAGGCATATTCGAGACGACGGGTTAACAACCAAGCCGTTTCATATGCCGACTTCGTAAAAATAAATAAATTGCTAAACCTTGTTAAAAATCCGGTATAGAAAATATATTCAAAATTCTCCTGGGGGACGTTGGCCAATAACTATATCAAACTTCCCTGCAAGGCATATTCGAGACGAAGGGGTAATCACCAAGCCGTTTCATATGTCAATTAAATAATAACAATTCTACAAACCTATATAACATTTGTTCAGTCCGGATGTATTAGATTCCTTGTAGCCGACCTTCTGCAAGCCCCGATAAGATTGCATTTAATTTCTGTCTGACTGCAGAATTGCACTCACCGGGCGTGACAGTCCCGATCGCACCCTGGAGGATCCGCAACAACATCGTGGCCGTGGGCTGTCGTAAACTACGTCAACGAAGAAGGGCTCCAGCTGGGCCGTCACCGTCAACTGCCTCCTTCTGCCGCCACACACGCAAGCACTTCACTATATCTCCGGGAGCCGCAACGCTTTCACGGGGTTGTAAGGCGAAATACAAATATTAGAATTAACCTAAATATTTGCAGTTGCACGCGGTTTCTTTGCCGGACTTGACGTTTGAGCCCGGAAGTTGGTATCCCTGCAAATTGCGTTGGGCGAGCCGTCATCCCGACCAGTGGCGTCCACACGTTTTCTCCCGAGGGCGACCCACCGGACCTTCGACACCTGGATGCAGAACGGGTTGCCGAAACGTAAAGAACAGGCGACTGGATGCCCATCCTAATTAATTAAACGCATTGTAAAATACTTTTATTTGATTTCTTAAGAACAAAACCTATGTTTGTACATATTTAACATTATAATTAAACTGTTTAACATTCTCCTAGTGTTTGCTTGCTAATATTAGAGTGTATATCTGGTTGGACAAAATTATTCTCCGACTGACAAACTACCCGAAGGAAATCAATTAAATTCATTAGCCCTAATTAGCAGAGGGCTGGTACCGTTGCATATTTACATAAACAGCGTTGTCACATTTCGTGTAGAATTCTGTCAGAATCCACCATTTTTGATAGAAAAGCGACACCTATCTATCTGTTGAAATTTGCTTGAACATGGGGTATGACTTCATTGCTTTTCTAGATAGAAAACTTATTTTCAACTTCGAAAGACTTGTTGAATATACAAATTCGAGTCGAATTGCTCATGTTCTTGACAGACGTCAACATAAATAGTGAAATAAGTTTACGTACCTCGGTACGTACGATTGAAAAGTTTTGGAATATCTATTTATTTATCGAAGAAATTATTGTTACTGTTAGGTAAGCAACTCTCTTATGTATTATTAATCACCTATTATTTTAATATATTTGAAAATAACTTAATAGTTTGATTATTTTTAGGTTAGTCATATTTATAAATTATGGCACTAAAACTAAAACGAACACTTGTTGCTACTTTTATGAAAACAAAAACAAACACCAGCTGATACTTTTGACGACCATGTAAACAACATGGATGCTAATCTACCAAGCGCCATACTGCCAACGTAGCAAATCACTTTTACCTAATTTTCATACTCTCGAAAACAATCTAGAATTGTATGAACTATTAATTACGTCATTACTGCTTTCTACTCGAATAGTTTTCGACAACGAGCTAGAATCGGCTTCCATGTATTGGTCTGTTGCTATGAAACATGGATCAAGTGCAATAGAATTTTTTTGTAATGTTGCAAGATCTAATGCAACCATTTTATTTGTATTTTTTACAAAAAGAATATAAATAGAATATTTGGTTTGCAAGTAATTAAGGAAGTATTTTTGGGTAGTAGGGGTGTAAGCCATGTACTTATTTCTACCTCAAATATAAAAAATAAAGTCTCAGCTGCTACATTTGAAGGGCAACTTGGTATTTGAACTGAAAAATTTAAATTCATATTCAAAATTATTAGTTGGAGAAGGCCTACAACGTAGCACACAAATAATCCGCTAAATTTTTATCACCCTGTATAAAATTACTAAATAAGTTGATTAGTGCAAAGGAAACCTTTATCTGAAATTAGCATTATTAATTATTATTATTATGCATAAATGAATGTATGTATCTGTGGCTTAACACTCCAAGTAGGAGTTGCGCCACTTCCTAGAAAGCTTTCTAGATCCATCCTTGGTTGGATCAGTCCCGATCCGGTTGTTTTCCAATTTCGTTGCATATCTTATACCATTGTTCCCTGTGTATAACTTTTTCTTCTATATTTTCCACCCCTATTGCTAACAGGTCATTCTTAACTTCATCTTCCCATCTTGCTTTTGGTCTGCCCTTTCTTCTTTTGCCCGTTGGTTTCCATTTCATTATTAGGTTCACTGTCTCTTGTTGTTCTGCCCTCAGTACGTGCCCCAACCATTTTGCTCTCTGTTGTTTTATTTTTCGTAGTATGTCGTCTTCTATTTCTCGCATTATGTCTTGATTCGTTCTTGGTCTGGATTCGGTTTCAGATATCTTTACTGGGCCTACTATTGCTCTCAAAAGCTTTCTACTATTCTCAGATGGTCTTTTCTTGTCATTGACATCGCCTCTGCTCCATACATTATAATTGGTCTGATTAGTGTATTATATATATTTATTTTTGTTTTCTTAGAAATTAATTTATTTTTTAGGATTTCTTTATTGGCATAGAAAGCTCTGTTAGCTGATATTACTTTATCTTTTACTTCTAGTTCCCTGTCTGCTTCACTTGTTATCATTACACCTATATACTTAAATTTGTTTACTTATTCGTATTCTTGATTACATATTTTTATCTTTTTTTCTTCCAATTTCTTCCCTATTCTCATAATTTTAGTTTTTTCACTATTTATTTTTAGTCCTATTTTGTTCCTTCTGCTATTATTTCTTCTAGCATTTTAGTTAATATGTCTCTTCTCTTCGTTATTAGTACAATGTCATCTGCGTACACTATTATTTGTCCTCCTCTTGTTTGTATTAAGACTTTATTTATTCTTTGTGTAATGTACTCTAGAACTATATTGAAGAGTATTGTGGATAGGGAGTCGCCCTGTTCGACTCCCTTGTTCGCAATGAATTCTTCTGTGTCACCTTTTTTCGTTTTTACGCTTGCACGAGTTGTTTCTGATGTCATCCTTATTAGTTTTCTTATTTTCATAGCTATTCCCAGTTTGCTCATTGCTATCATGAGTTTGTTTCTATCGATTGAATTGAATGCTAATTCAAAATCTATGAATAGCATCTCTATTTTCATATGGTATTCTAATGTTTTTTCTATTATTTGTTTCAGTGCAAATATCGCGTCTACTGTTGACTTTCCTTTTGTAAATCCAAATTGTTATTTTCTTATTACACTTCTTGTTGTTTCCCCAAGTCTTCAGAATCAGAATAGAAAGTATCTTAGGTATATGCCGTATTGAATAGGGCGATTACACGATAATTTTTCGTTTCCTGTTACGTGTAATTTATCATTTAGATGCAGTCAAGAATTGTTACGTATAATTTTTTGTTTAAATACATACAGATGCAGTTGAAAAAATGTTTCGAGTGTGACCTACCGTTCCTAAGTGTATATTTGGTTGCAGACTCATTTCTCATTTTTGGGATGTTTTGAAAAACCTTGAATTTTTAGGGGATTATAATAAATTTTCAAAATAGATTGAGAGTACGATTCCCGGCGGCCATTTTATGAGACTGATTTCGTGAGATTATTGTTCCTTCTGGGGCTGTGTAGGTAATCTGGAATTTTCACTTTATGTGGATAATGTAATTCCAAAGTTGTTGGGAATTCTGTCGTCAGCCTTAGGAAATGCTGTGTGAAATTGCTAGAATAAAGCCAGTTATACTGGGATAATAATTTATTTATGCAAGATTACTCACCAGAGGCCACCTCCCAGCTCTGGTATGTTCTTTGTAGTTCTGTGTGAACAGCGAATTCGATATTGTGTGCTTTTAGGCCTCCTTTTCCTTTTTCCTTTTACTCGTGCCATATTCTGCCCTTCAGCTGTGATGTCGTTTGTTAAAGCACCTTGAGGACCAGCCCCCACGCAGTTCTGAGCACCCTCAACTCATGTGGTAGCCTTTGAAACTTCGACCACACGACTTTTCCCCAGCGTTACAGTTCCGAAGTTTGGACCATAAGTTTTTTTTCCCAGTGCAATGGTCGGAGAAAAGCCTGTCGACATTCGTTGGACAGCATTCCCGAGTACAGCTGCTCTGACGACGCCACTGTGCCCTGCCATGCATCACCAGGTATCTGCTAGCGATTTAGCCACCTGATCGCTCAAACTAAAAATATCGTTAGTGCTGGTCTTATGAAATATCAAGCATTCTTCCTACGATTTGTCGTGGTGATATTCCTAACCGATTGTGCTGAGAAATCGAGAAAACTTAACGTTCACCTTATGAGGTTACTTATGCAAGATAGTTAATTTTACTGATTACCTATGTATTTAATATTTCCTAGATTGGCTACCCTGTCTATTAGCATTTTGGTCGTGTTCAACGTTTCTTAAACTGATTAAAATTTAATTGCTTTTGCGAGGATCTCCGGAAGATAAAATATTAAAAACAACTCCTTTTTAGCGCTGAATATACACAGTTAAGTGTAGAACACCCTAGGCATAATGGTACCCATTTGATTAGGTTGCGTTTATAAAAATTAATTGATCGTTGAAGCGATTTGATGAGGCTCCCGTTTATCGATATCGCAGTACTTGATTTTCAAGTAACTATATCCTTATAGTTAAGATACGTGTACTCGAGCGAATTGCGAGTTAAAATCTAGACTTTTGTTTTTCACTTCAAATTTATTAACATTAAAACCTTGTACATTTTATAAGTAAAACTAAATTAAATCTACAATTCCAATTACAAACAAATATCCTATCACAGATTGATTTTGCCTTCTTCGAGTATGATGCAGAGTTTGTACGTGTACATACTGTAAATAAATAATTAGGTTATATCAAGCTATGGTGTTTTCTGTCTTTTATCATTTTTATGAAACAGTTAAGTGGCTTAGGAACTGTAGGTTTTCTGGTTTGGACCGTCTCGAACCAGTAGCGCTTCCGGACAACCCCCCCCCCTCCCAGTCTTGCTCAGGAACTAGCTGGCAAAAATTTGCTACACCACAAGACAATTCCTGAACCGCCGTGTTGTAAATTATATAATATTTTCTTTTTCTTTGTGTACAGTAAATTCCCCGTGTAGCAAGTAGCATGTTGGCATCCTTTTTTATCTAGTGTTACTATTTTTTGTATTAGTAGGAAAATATCAACTCCATGTTTACACCATCTTTACCTGGGGCTTTTGCGTTGCGGCTATTTTTAATAATTTGTGTCACTTCTTGGAGATTGGGTTCTTCTATTTTTCAAAATGTTTCCTCCAGATTTCTTTATATTCATTTTCTTTTTCTACTATTTTACCTTGGTCGTTTTTTATACTAGATAATTCAAGCTTATATATGTTGTTCCGACTGCTAATCCTTTGAGAAAACCTTTTTGTATTTGCTTTCTTGCTTTCTTTCTCTATTTCTTGAAATTGTTCCTCTATCCATTCGGTCTTGCTCCTTCTTATTATTTTATTGCATGCTTTCCTGTTTTCTTCATATTCTGTTGTTCTCTTCGTTTTTAGTTTTTATCCATTTTAGCCTTGTTTTTATTTTCTCGTCTTGTGCTGTTTTGCACTTTTCGTTATACCATTCTTTTTTTGTTTTCTTTTTGTATTTTATTACACTGTCTGCTGTTTCATTTATCACTTTCTTATATTATTCAGTGTCTCTTGTATCGAAGTATCGTTTGGTTTTATTTTAATTTTTCTTTCGAGTTCTGTCATGTATTGTTTCCTCGTTGCCTCATCCTTTAGTTTTTCCAGATTCTATTTTTTGTTCTGTTTTTCCTCTTGTTACTTTCCTTTGTTTTTGCTTAATTGTTGTAGTTACCATGTAATGGTCTGTGTCTGCACAAGCTCCTCGGTAGGTTCTTACATTAATTATAGATGACTGCCTTCTTCTGGATACTAATATGTGGTCTATTGGTGATTGTGTTTTTTGATCCGCTGACGTCCATGTTACTTTGTGTTTTATCGGATGTCTATATTTCGTGCTACTTATTATCATATTCGTTTTAGCAGCCAAGTAGTACAGTCTAAGCCCGTTGTCATTCGTTTTCTCATTGATTGTGTACCTCCCTGCTATCTGGCTTGTTATGTGTTTCTTTCCAATCTGTGCATTAAAATCTCCTAGTACTACTATCAGATCTTCCTGTGGTATTCTTTCAATTTCTTCCTCTTACTTTTTGTAAAAATGCTCCTTCTCAATAGGGTTGGTTTCTGTGGGGGTGTATACAGGGTGTCTCAAAAAGAATGGGACACCGATTAGTCAGAGATTCCTTAGGTTATAATAAATCGATTAAACTTAATATACCTTAGTACAAAGTCCCTTCAGTAAAAAGTTACAGGGCCTTGAAGTTCAATTTTTAATTTTTAATTTTTTTGTTAATTTCCGCAAATGTAGAGATATCGATTTGAATTTTGGTGTACATAGTTACTATTATATACTGCACTAATAGGAAAAATTTTATAAACTAGACTTGACTGTAAAGGGCACTTTACCTAACTTTCAAAACTTTTTTTAGCTCTAACTTCTTTATCTATAAATTTTTTTAAAATTTTAGGTTATTATCTGAAAGAGAATTAAAATATACAAAAATAATGTACTCTTAGTTCATAAGCGTAGGAGCCACCGTTTACCTTAAAATGCCCATCAAATGTTTTTGGTTGTTATTAAGACTTGCAATTATCAAGTAGCCATGATCACTAAAACAATGGGTAATGATTGTAATCTAGTAAACAACAACAAGAAATCAATTAATGGCGTTGGTGACATCAGTTTTCTGTCTTTTGTGCTTACGAAAATGCTGCGACATAACGAACCTTTCAGCATTGGAGAATTCGTTATGTAGCAGCATTTTCTTAAACATAAGAGAACAAATTCTTATGCCACTAATATCATTAATTGATTTATCATTGTTTTTTACTAGATGACCATTGTTTTTGTGATCATGCCTACTAGATAATTACATGTCTTAGTGACAACCAAAAACATTTGATAGGCATTTTAAGGTAAACGGTGGCTCCTACGCTTATGAACTAAGAGTACATTATTTTTGTGTGTTTTAATTCTCTTTCAGATAGTAACATAAAATTTCAAAAAATGTTACAGATAACGAAGTTAGAGCTAAAAAAAGTTTTGAAAGTTGGGTAAAGTGCCCTTTACAGTCAAGTCTAGTTTATGAAATTTTTCCTGTTAGTGCAGTATATAATAGTAACTATTTATACCAAAATTCAAATTGATAGCTCTACATTTGTAGAAATTAACCTAAAAATAAGAAATAAAAAATTGAACTTCAAGGCCCTGTAACTTTTTACTGGAGGGACTTTGTACTAAGGTATATTATGTTTAATCGATTTATTATAACCTAAGGAATATCTGACTAATTGGTGTCCCATTCTTTTGAGACACCCTGTATATTCATTACGGATATCTTATTCGATTTTGCTAAGTTAATTTCTATTATATCTGGTCTCGTTTCTTTAGATACTATAAAACGAACACAGTGTTTCCCTTGTTTTTTCGCTCCTGAGTAAATCATTGTATATTCATCTTTGTCTATTCTTCCCTTTGCTTTTCATCTTGTTTCTTGTAATGCAGCTATCTGTATTTTGTATCTTTTTAATTCTGCTGCCACTTCCTCCATTTTACCCATTTTCAGTAACGTTCTTATGTTCCAGGTACTACTTATTTTAATTGCTTTTTTCTTTTTTCTTTTTCCTTTTTGTGTTTTTCTTTTTTATTGTTTTTGCTTTTCTTCTTAAGTTCTTAACCTTTTCATAGCCATTGCCGTCGTTATCTGTGTTCGTCCCTTTTTTGTGCTTTACTGTTCGTTTTTTGAATCGGTGTTTCTAATTGCATTTGCCTGTTGGTACTTATCTTTTATTAGTAGCTTCAGCGTACTTATGCGAACGTTTTGTCCGTCCGTCCGTCCGGATCGCCTGTAACTTTCGAACGGCTACAGATATCGAAATTTTGAAAGGGGGCAAAGTTGTTGCTAAGGTCCCGAGCACCTTCATGCGCTATTTGGTTTTGGCGAAAGGTGCCGATTTTCCACTTTGCAAAATTTCCAAGCATTGTCCACTTGGCGCCATCTACAGAACTTCGGTGGTCACGTTTTGAACTACACATTCTGGGTGCACTATAATTCCACTTGGCGCCATCTACAGAAGTTCGGTGGTCACGTTTTGAACTACACATTCTGGGTGCACTGAAGCTACTCTTTAGACCTGTACTTGAGCAGTTTATTTATTTCTAATGACTTATCTTCCCTTATAGTTTTATTTAATTGTGATTTTGTATTTATTGTTTTATTTGCATTCTGGTTATCTTTTGATGTTGCTGTATTTTTATCTTTCCTGTATGGCATAAACATGCTTGGCACCCAATATTTGTTCCTTTTTTGTGTTACTCCTTAATTTATTGCTTCCTTGATTATATTTTCTGTCTCTTCGTCTGTGGATCTTTCTCTTTTTTTTTGTTATTTTATCTGCTTCCTTGTTTGTATTTTTTCTCCTAGCCTTTCCTAGTCTGAGACTCTTCGATGTCTATTACTTCTGGGTTACCTTCTAGATTTTTTATCTTCCATTCATTTCCATTGATGATAAGTTTGTCGTCTACTATAAATGCTCTGTTTCTTTTTTTTCTTGCCTCAATCATGTACAGTATTAATTTTTTCCTTATTTGTCTTGTTTTTTTGTCTAGGTCCTCATTTGTACATATTTTTGTATCTTTTAGTTTCTTTATATTTTTCAATATTTCTCTCTTCTTCAATCTTGTTGTTAGTCTTACTTTAGGTGGCCTGTTTCTCTTCTTTCTTATATCGCCTACTCTGTTTAACATGTCTACGTCTTGTTCAGTTATCTTTACTTGTATTTTTTCCATTATCTTCGTAAAAGTATCTTTTAGCTTTTCTATGTTTTCGTTGTCTTCTTCTGGTATGCCAAAAATATTATATTTCTTTTGTTCGATTCTCTTTCTAGTATCTGTATTTTTGTTTCCTGCTGTTCTATTGTTTCTTTTAACTTATTAATTTCATCTTGTTATTGCTTGATGGTTGTATTTGTGTTGTTCATTTTATTATCCATCTGTATAAGTTTATTCATTATATCCGCGAGTGTGTATTCTTTCTTGCTTTCCTCCATGCCGCTTCTTCTGGTCTCTTCCGTTGCTTCTAAGTTATGTTTGTACCGTTACACTGTGCTGCATTTTATTCTATTACTTTGCATTATTTTCAATATGGTCCTGTTTTATTCGCGTGCGCTAACCTCCGCGTCAAGTAAAGATCGCGTGACTCAGCTTTTTCTGGCACTATCCACGCTGTTTTCACATTATGTGTTTATGTTTATATTGTTTCCTAGTTTAGTAGTCTTACCTTATTTCTACGTTACAATTGTTCTTACTTCCACTGTTCTCTATTACACCCACTTTTACTTATTTATTGTAACTTAGTTTAATTTAATTCGCAAATATTTCATAATCACAAAATTCGCACTGCAATCTTTATTTAGTTATAACTATTTTGAGATTTACAATTGTTTACATATTTACTTAACTAATATTTTTTCTTAACATAAACGCTTAGTTTTTTTTTAAACTCATAGATTTTTTAGTTCATTTAACTTCAATTGGAAGGTTATTATAAATTTTGAAGCCTTTATAAAAGAAACAATTTTGGGAACTGATTTTTGTAAGTTTGGGTAATCTAACATTCTGCCTATTTCTAGTACTATAATTATGACTATTCAATTGACTGTCATCTGTCAAAAAGTGACAAATGAAAATCCAGAATTCTGACGTTTCTTGACCAATCAAAAAAATATCAGTGGATATATCTTCCTAGAAGGTATTCAAGTGACTATTTTTAACAAATGCAATTTTTATTAGAAAAAGCCAATATTAGTGTTCTGTTACTATAGAAATTGCGTAGTTTGTTGCTAGATTTACTGAAAACTAATTTGAAAAAGTAGTTTGGTTCATTAAATAGTCAAGGGTAATACCACAAGTAGTGGATATATTTTTGACACATATTTTGCCGTTTTCATGTAAATTATTGCGTTTAAATTTCACGATACAAAATCACATCAAAAATGTCACGAGCCGAAGGCGAGTGACATTTAAATGTGATTTTGTTGAGTGAAATTTGCAATAATTTCTATGGAAATGGCAAAATATTTAAAACATATATATCCACTTCGAGTGGTATTTGGGACGACTATTTAACAATATTAATACATGACGATTTCCTTTATTGAAAAATAATCCAACAATGAATATTCATCCTCAATTAAATTCAGCGGAATACTTCCAAAACCCAACATATTAAAATTTTTAACGCAAGCCAAACTTTGTTCACACAGTTTGTTGGTGTTTAGTTTTACGTAACCTAGCGATATCGCTAAGGACAGAACATCGTTGCTAAGCGATATTTCGCAACAAGGCTATTTAGTTTTTGAGTACGTACATTGTTTTGTGAATATTTTTCATGGTGCCAAATATTCAGTGATATACTGCTGTTATTGGTTGAAAAAAGCAAATGTCTGCAATATGATTGGCCTATATGTTATAGTGTTGAATAGTCCCTCGAATACCATTCTTAGTCAAAGTTAAGTAGATTCTTTTTGCTGTGGTATCACTACTCATACCATTGCGCTTGGGATTAGGACTCATGCTAGCGCACTCGTTCTAATCGTACCAAGCGCAATGGACATTCATGACACCACCGCAAAAATAGTCGACATAACTTTGACTACTCATGGTATTATAAGTGAATATCACAACCATAAACTAAGTTTTGGGTCATGTTTTTTGTATGATTAACTTGATAAGAGGCTTCCACGAATGGGGCCCCCAATTAATCCACTGCGAATTCCGGTTCAATGGGATTGCCGGGAACTGCCACTTAATAACCCTTGACTTGGGTTCAGTTAGTTGTTGGAGTGAAACAAGACTTAACAAACACGAGTATATTGAGTAACAACGATTACAAACGTCACTGATGGACCGATGGTTTTTTACAAAAGCTTCAACTGTTGTGACACGCTTGGATTGGCCACGCGAAAATAGCGAATTGCGCGTAACCGTAACACAAAACAACCTGGAAACGTCTTTCCCAGGGAGTTAGACCGACCGCAACCCAGCACAAAGCATAGCTGAACTTGCTTACTCGAAATTCTGAATCTAACTAACTGTGAATTTACAACGAGCCGAACTCGCAAATTCATCAAGGAGGGGCAAGCTCAAACACTATTGGCTGAGGCGATCCTGCGTAGCCAATCGGAGCGTCGCACGTAGGAATAAATCTTATTCTAAGAATCTTAATGCTAAGCTCTCTCAATGAGGCAATTGAACGAAATCCATAAACCCATGATTCCCAAATATGCTAAGTCGGCTTAAGTTCTATTAGAAAATGTATCCATCCGCTTAAAAGCCATTAAGGGAAGCTTACAAATTCCTTTCCAATATTAACAGAGGCAAACAAATACGGCAAGATGCAAATTTGACTTTACCACGACCTTTGAATGAGATAGAACAGTTATGACTTGAATTACATGATTAATTATAATCAAAAAGGTTTTGATGCACGCATCTGTGTGAATCAAACAGGTCATATATTCAGGTAACAGGTTATTGACTGCTTTAAAAAGTAACAACAAAGAATTGAAATAAATACGTTGCTTCATACTTAACCATTGTATACAATCTAGGATCGCAGAAATTCTTGTATATTTCTATATATATTTTAATTTTATTAAGCGATTCTGCATTAGTACCTACCTGATAAAATTATTGCTTTCATTTTTGCCATATTCAGTTTCAGTTTATTACATTTTAACCACTTAGAAATAATTTCTAAATCTATATTCATTTTATTAATAGCATTTCTAACATCTTCATCAGTAACTGTCACTAATGTATCATCTGCAAACAGATTTATGGTGCAATGTTTTAGATTAAATTCCAAATCGTTTATATACAAAATAAACAATAATGGACACAAAACAGAGCCTTGTGGTACACCCAAGTTGTTTTCTATGTAGCTTGACTGGCACTGATCGAAGTGTGTAGTTTGTAGTCGATGAGTGAGATAACTTTGAAACCACATATTTTCGTTACCACATATTCCATATTTATGTAGTTTATTCACTAACCGCTGCCTGTCGATAGTCTGAAATGCACGTTTATAATATAGAAAAACAGTAACTACAATTTTATTTAATTCTAAGTCACTTTTCCAATTCATGAGAACCAAGTTTAACGCTGTTTCACACGAATGTTTAGTTCTAAATCCTGATTGGTTTTTACTTATAATGTCATGTTCATTTAAAAGGATTTGGAGTTGATCTTTCACAATAAGTTCGATAATTTGCTCGTATACCGGTAACACATTTATTGGTCTAAATTCTTCGCAGTTGTTAGTTAATTTAACTTTAGGTACTGGAACAACTCTAGATATTTTCCATGATTCTGGAAAGCACCCTGTTCCGAGACTAATTTATTAATTTAACAAATATCTCACTTAGAACTGGTAAGGCATCTGCAATTACAGCAACTAGAATATGGTCGAAAGAACCCTTTCTTTTAATTTTAGCTATTGATTTTTTAATATCATTTAATGTAATTGTTTTAAATTTAAAAGTACTGATATTATCCGGTAACGTAGCTTCTTCAAAGTGGTCGTTTATAATAATATACTTGTTTAGCTCTAATATACTATTTACAAAGTACTGTATAAATTTATTAGCAATATCCTAGGCATTGCTAATTTCTTCTCAGTCAAATAAAATGTTTGAAGAAGTATTTGTTTGTCTTTTCATTAAAGATTTGACAGTTTTCCACATCTTCGGATTTCCACGACAGTTTTCTATTCTATTTTCATAATATTGGATTTTCCTGTCCTTAATTTTATTGCTGTAAAAATTTCGAATACGTTTATATTTTTGCCAGTCCTGCGTGTTTTTTGTAAATTTAGCTGTCTTGTAGAGTTGATTGCGTTCCGCCTGGAGCTTTCGTAAATCACAGCTAAACCATGGGGTGTCAGTTTTAAGTGTAATTGCTTTGTTGTCAATGAGGACATTTACGGAATTTTGTATTCTGCTGACCATATGTGTGGCAAGATTGTTTACATCTTTACTATCTAATAATGTGACCCAGCTATATTTATTTAGTTTATCAAGCAGTTTTTGTGAGGAGTAATTAGCGAACGTTGTGATATTAATTTTTTCAAAATTGCTGTTATACCGCGCAACCTTTCGTAACATGACATCGATTGCATTATGTTCAGAAATTTGTGGAATCTGCACATTACATATTACATTGTCTTGATTTGTTAAAACGAGGTCAATGATTGTATTGGAATTTTTTGTTGAGCGCGTAAATTCGGTTACGAGTTGATTTAAACCCAACGTATTTATTAATTGTAGGAGCTTGCTTGTGTAGAATGAATCTTTAGAGATATCCTAGTTGAAATCGCCTAGAATTAAATGCTTGGTGTCGTCTGGGATTGTGTAGTCGTACCATTTTTCAAACTACTCTAAGAATCTTGCAATACTGGCACTTGGAGAACGATAAACAGCAGTGTACAATCCGTTATGAGATTCTTGCGTTATGTAAATGCATAGCAGCCAGAATTCATTGTTAAATGAAAAGTTTGACACTATTTTGAACTTAATATTATTACGCACAACGATTGCCACTCCTCCCATATGACGATTTACGGAATTACAACGAATGGTGACATAACCCCAAAAACTTATTTCACAATATATACTCTGATTCTTCGTAACTCGAGAAACGGGCACCACCTATTCTGAGTTGTTAGTGGTCTTTACCATCTTTTCTATCATCTAGTTTATTTTTTGTTCTCTGAATGATGTCATTTTTGGCATTGGTCTATTATGATATGTTTTATCGGACTTTTTCCACTGTCTAGGGTATTTATCAAACAACGTTTCGGGAGTTTTTGATCTACTCCCGTCTTCAGGTGTTCCTAGTTAGCCCTTCTCAGGACTAGCCAGGAACACCTGAAGACGGGAGTAGATCAAAAACTCTCGAAACGTCGTGTGATAAACACCCTAGACAGTGGAAAAAGTCTGATAAAACATATCACAGTTTATTTTTGTTTTAAAATGTTCAAATAACTAGGTGTAACTATTAAAGTGAGAATTAATTTATTTTTAATAATAAAACTGTAAAAGTAAAAGTAAAAAAATTGCTAATAAAAATCTACAAAATATAATAATAGCCTAAAATAAGAATATAAACTGTCAACATTTTCCTCTGGTAAGAGGAAAGAGTTGCATATGTTAGGTTTGGAATTCCCCTTAGTAACACATGTATGTTGGTATCAGGAATGGGAGGGTCTAATTTCTTTTTTATACAGGGGGCACCTAAATATCTAAAACAAGAAACAGAGCATGAAGTAAAGTGAAAACAGCATCACGATTTCCCCGTGAAATTTATTGCTGAACACAACCTAGTATAAATATAGCTCAACGTGTCCAAGAATATTTAATACTAAGCAACTCTTACGGTTTATTAAAAAAATACTGAATGTGTTTCTGAACTTAATACTAACATGTATCATCACAGAAGCAAATCAAACAATAAACATTCGAACAATACTTAATTAACAAAATATCACATATATAGATGATTTTTGAGGCTTTCACGGCCATTGTCATTAAGTAACAAACGACTTCCGGGATTGGACCGTGTCATGATTGAGATCGAAGAACTCAACGTTTCGCCCACTTTCGTAAGGGGCTTCATCAGGAGGAAAAACGCAAAAGAGCACGGTAACTCAACGTGTTAACCACACCAGAGGCGAAACTCTTTGCAAGGGAAAGGACAGAAGAGCACGGTAACTCAACGTATGAACCACGTCAGAGGTAAAACTCGACTGACTATCGGAAAGAAGAAAGGCGAGAATTTATAGGCAAGCGCCGTCGCGGTTCAGTGGCGGAGGGCGGGGCTTAGGATAGTCAGTCGAGTTTCGCCTCTGACGTGGTTCACACGTTGAGTTACCGTACTCTTCTGTCCCTTCCCTTGCAAAGAGTTTCGCCTCTAGCGTGGTTAACACGTTGAGTTACCGTGCTCTTTTGCTTTTTTTCCTCCTGATGAAGCCCCTTACGAAAGTGGGCGAAACGTTGAGTTCTTCGATTTCAATCATGACACGGTCCAATCCCGGAAGTCGTTTGCTACTTATCATATATATGATACTAATTTGACTAGTTTAAAACTGAGTGATTGCGCATGTGCACTCAAACGAAATTAGGAGGGTTGTTAAGAATCTAATGCCCACTGGGTTGGGCTGGCTTTGTTCCATGCAAGTTTTACTGAAATTAATAATTGCTGACAATCCATTACGATGCAATTGGGCCATATTACGAAGACTCCATCAGCCATTCAAATTGTAGGAGATATTTTCCAGTGGTGTAGGTAGCACTTCTGCAGAACAATGCACGTTCACAAAAACTAGATTTTGGGTGAAGATTTTTGGATTACCTAGTCTACAATCCATACCTACTTTCACTTGTTCCCTAATCTCAAGACTTTTTTTGATTGAAGCAATAATATGTAACGTATGCAATTAAGAAATGGTTAAATAGACAAAAAGTAGTAAAGACATATTATAATAAACAATAACATTAACTTTTTTTAAAGCTCAATGGGCATTACTTTCTCAACAACCGTCGTGTAATACTCAAAATGAAGCACAGCACAACTATAATAAAGCTTGTGCTGCCATTTGCGTCACCATACCAGCTTAAAACTTTAAGTATCGACTTGTGACAGCATCAACAGAAACAAAAGCTTACATCGAATATTTCAAACAATCTCTTGTAAAAATGCTTTGTTTAAAATCTAGATCTCTTAATCTACAAATTTTTTAAAAGATGTAAATAATTTCGCTAACTTGGTAACATTCCTTTAAGGCTATACGTTATTAATTTGGAATTAAACAATACAGTTATGGCAAACATTTTAAATTAGTAGGCAGGCTTTGCGGACTTTGGAACTGATCTAATTCTGGAAAGCAAAAATATTATTAAAATGCGCAGGTAAAGCAAATATTACACAAGGTCAGGCAAAAGCATGTAACTTTAGAAAAAAAATCCCGCTGTCGATCATGTAAGTCAGTGGTACAGCCTTAGTACCTAACAAAGC
The DNA here is from genome assembly GCA_940337035.1 of Agriotes lineatus. Lineage (NCBI taxonomy): Eukaryota > Metazoa > Arthropoda > Insecta > Coleoptera > Elateridae > Agriotes > Agriotes lineatus. The sequence continues at coordinate 84,072 of CALNHX010003476.1, read as the reverse complement.
ATGTAAGTCGGTGATAATATTTGTTTGCTGCTTTCCCTTGACAACGGAACTTAATATTATTATTAAGTTCCTAGGATTATGTAATTAACAACGCAAAATGCACACTTAAAACGTTTTGTTTATAATTGCAAGTGTTTATGTGACACTCACAGGTAACACGACTCACGAAAATTAATCCTGGTGACAGGTGACAAACCAAACGATTTTTTAAAATATCTAGGAAAATTTGAAGCGGCAGGCTTGTACTTGCCTACCTCAAATGTTAATAGGTCCTTACATTCTTTGTTACTTAAATAGCTATTAAGTAGAAGTAACTCCGTTGTAGGTGACCTAAGACACCAATGAAATACTTAAATATCTGTCCAGTGTTTACTGTTCTTTATGATGTTTAGCAGCTTACATTGGTACAGTTCGCCAGCTTAATTTCAGCGTTTTCCTCAGTAAATGCTATTTTAACAAGATCTCTTATTATTTTATTCAAATTGAAGAACTTTCTATTATAAAACATTTTTCCAGGAAGATCAACTAGTGGAATTTATTACTTTACATTATAAAATTCTGCTTCTTAAGTTATTTAACAGTGTAGATTACTTAAGTTTGGCTATATTATAGTTTACAATTCATTTTCACTTTCAGTGCCATTTTATTTTTGCTGCCTGACACTTTATAATCAGAACTATAGGCCATCTTCCTTTATGCTTTTTGATTCAGCAATTTTTCTCAACAGTTTTCTACCTGCAGCAATCTTAAACCCTCTACCACCACTTGGCCAAACCATGTCATTTTCGGCTTGCTTTTTCTGCTGGTGTTCTCTAATCTGTTAAACAAGATTTTTCGAAGAATTCTGGTTTCTGGTATTCCAACGACGTCCCTATCTCCCACTTCGGGGACACTGTTAGAGATGTGTCCCAAAATTAATTGAAACTTAGCACCTCTATGTTTGAAATGTAAAACCAGTTTAGTTTTACTAGACAGGAGTTGGAGTTTATTTTGTTGTTAAGAGATAGGGGGAAGTAGCTAGGCCTAACTACCTCGTTACAAAAAATTTTAGCCTATGTCTACCCCATCAATGAATACACATTCGTGGTTGAACGTATATTCAATTCTAGTACATATCACATTGCTTTTATACAATAAATGTATGCCATATTTACTTCCTACTATAAATAATTACAATCATATGTGCGTAACATTAAACGCTGAGTTTGTTATCTTGACCCACTAGTTACAGAATTGCTGCGCTATGCCTTTGACATGTGGTATAATACACAATTAAAAACTGCAATGTCTGTTTTGAAATATAAGGAACTGGCGGTTGTTGCGTGTGTCGTTTACACTTAGTTGTTATCGCGACACAGAAACTTGACCCATATCTTATCTGGCGCAACTTTATGCAGTTTTTTGCATGCTAATTGCGTGCACTTCTGTAATCACTTTATTTCACTTTTATTCACTAAATTCAAGTTCAAAATAGTTTAAACATTCTGGCGGAGTCACTTGTGAGCCATCGGGGTTGGTGTGATTAAGATGTCTGCTGCAGGGGCTGCTTCATGGACATTTCCCTTGGCGTGAGGTGTTGCGTATAAGGGTTCCAAACTGAAGTCGTCTTGGCCGGCGCTGAGCTTCTGTTGTCCCTTGATCCGGCAGTTGTGTTTCCATCTCCGACGTTCGGTCCACGGCATGCTTCGTAACTGGCGGGCGTCGCTTCCGACGTTGAGTGCAGCGGTTTGAGCTCGAGTTCGTCCTTGCGGGTGTCGGGTTTCTGCTGGCGTTGCTTGACCTTGCATGCGGTTCTCCATAAAATTGCTTATTTCGCACCATAAGCAAATGCCGAGGAGTGTAGTTATGTAGCTGATGGACCCTGTTGTAATTAATAGGTGTCCCCAGCTTGTATTGGGTAGGTCGTGGACATCTTGTTGCCATCGAAATGGTATCACGCCCCTGTGGTGTGATGCTTCTCGGATTGATTGCTCGGCTGACCTCGGGATATCTGTCCTTGTACTTCCTTTATTGTGGACGGATGTCAGCCTGCTTCCGTTGTAGTCTTGACCCTGTATGCATCGTCTGGTTCGGACTTCTCCCAGTGAATGCTTTGGATGCGGGACTGTTGACTACCCTTGGTTTGGTCGTTTTGCTGTTTTCATTTATGACAGCTGGGTGAGGAATGTAACGTCCTCTCCTAGGACCACCACTTTGGCCCTTCTTCTTCATGTGTCCTGGTAAAGGATACTTCTTCATGAAGTTGTTGTGTCTGGACTCCAAGTTCTTGTCAGGGTTGAATCCTTTCCCCAACTGCAGGTTCCTGGCGAGTGCCCTCCGTGGTTCTGCTACTCGACTTGGATCCTTTGTGAACGGTATGTTCACCACACATGTCCCATCTTGCGTCCTCCGATGGGTTGCTTCCAATTGTCCAGTTGTCCAATTGTCCACTTCACGTCCCTCCTGTGAGATAGATTTCTCCATCAGGAGCTCTTCCGCCTCCCAAAAATTGTTGAGGTGGTGCTCTTCTTTGACGTTAGACATCATGCTGACCACTCTCCTATTGGGTTGTTCTGCTGCTTCTCCTGCCCCAGATACGATCCATCCAAATTCCGTCTTTTGTGCCATCATCCCTTGCTCCGTCTTCTTAACTCCTTCTAGGAGTATATCCTTGTATAGGTCTGCTCCTATCAGGATATCTACTGGACCTGGCATGTCGTAGGTTGGATCGGCTAGCAGGCAATGTTCCCATGCGTCCTTTTCCTTCTCAATTATTTTATTTCTTGGCAATGTTCCTGTTAAATTTGCCAATATAAGCAATTTCCCAAAAATTCGGAAATTACTAGAGAATCGTGGTTTCATTTCCACCTCAATTTCTCCTCTGGATTTTCCAGCTTTGCTTTTTCCTAGCCCTGATATGTCAGCTTGGATTTTTACTCTCGGTAATGCCAACAATTGAGCTGCTTCTTCGGTTATAAATGATGCCTGTGACCCTGGATCGACCAATGCTCTCAACAATTCATAATAACCTCCAGCTGTTCTTATTTTCAAAAATGCCGTTGCTAGCAGAACTTCCTTCTGTTTGGGAAGCTTGACCTTTCTGCTAACTAAGCTGCTTACTTCCTCCACGCTTTGTCCGGTGGTGGTGGCGGCCACTTGGGATTTCCTATTTGGCTCCTGTCGTGGTTTTCTTACCGGAGTTTTACTGACGCTTGTTTGGTAACTTCTTACCGGCCACGGTTTTCTTGATGACTCCGATTTTATTGGCTTTGCGACTTCCAGCTTCCTTTTGGACTCTTGACTTGCCTCAAGTGATTGGAATGTTTTTTCCAAAAACTTCAACATATCTGCCAGATCCTGGATTTCTCGAGGATTAGTCCGCGACTGTTCATATATCCTCTTTATTTCCTTGTCCAGCTTCTTGACTAGCAGATGTGTTATTATTGGTCCCCACGTATCTATATTTACGCCCATGTTGGACATGGCAAGTAAACTTTCCATTGTTGTATCATGCAGCTGTTTCAGACTAGCTGCTGATTCGTAGTTTAAATTGGGCAGCTCTAATATGTTGTCTAAACATTTGGAAAACAAAATTCTTTTGTTATTATACCTGCTTTTTAGTAGGTCCCATGCGGTTTCATAGTTAGCCTCCGATGCGTCGAGATGTTTTATTAATTTACTTGCCTCGCCTCTGAGGTAAGTTTTGAGGTACTGCATCTTCTCTGCATTGCCTAATGTGGCATTGTTGTGGATGAGTCGCCCAAAAATGTCGTGGAACGTGGTCCAATTTTCATAATTTCCTTCGAACATCGGCATCGTGATTTTGGGCAATGGGATGGCCAGTTCTTCTCGTGCTCGTGGTTGTTTACTTCTCGGGATGCTACTTATTTTGTTAAATATTTGAGCTATTACCTGGTTATAACGCTCTCGCATCTGATTGTAAACTTCGTGCGTGAAGTAGTCCTCCGCAAATTCTTGCTTACATCCGAGGATTTCCTTATGTATTTTCGTAATATTCTCCCACTGGTCGGAAATCTTGTTGGTTTTATACTCATAGAACATTTTTGTCTGGACTTGTTCCAATGCTAACCTTGCATCGTCAAGTACCTCGCTAAATAACTGCATTTCAATTTCTTGCTTCTTGAGTCTGCCTACTTGTTCGATGGGGTTTTTCAATTTCTCGGTTTCTAAGCCGTTACTCTCCTCACTGGCTGGATCTAGCTTTTCCTGCCATTCGTGTATGTAATCTGTAATTACTTGAAATCTTTCTTTCACCTGGCTGTAGAAATCCTTTTTTATGTATTCATGATCCGCTGGAAGTCGCTTCCGTAGGTCCATGTCACCGTTCTCGAACGCCTTCCACAATTCTTCTAATTCATCCTCTTTCTTGGCTAGGTACATCTGATTCGTTCTGCTTCCGGAATCCTTTTTCATATTTGTGAACAGTTGGCACATTTTGTCCCCCAGCTGTTTCTGCTCCTTTATAATTGACTCCATGTCGATGCTGCCTTTTTAATGGCTTTGGTACTAAAACTGGCTTAATAAGTAGTATCTTACCACTTTACGTATTTTCCAAGTTCTTAGCGGATCGATTGCCGCTGAAGATTCTTCTCGCTGCACGGCGGAAGCCCTTGGAAGTTACTAGCAGGACTTATGCTGCTATTACTAATTCTCGCCTTTTCCTTTGGCGGAATTCCTTTGATTGAGTCGTAGGACGTTTTCTCCTTAGCGACGGCTCAATTTGAACTTCTCCCTAATCTTTACACAGAAGAGTACATACCAATCTTGTTGCGAGTCCTCCCAATTTTCCTACGGATATGGCAAATCCGGTCCAGTTGCTTACTTGCCCAGAGCTTCGAATTTGTTCCGCGTGTCCAGGACTCTTGATTGTTGCACTAACTTCTTACAGCCTCCAATTGGTTGGCTTGAGGATTTTTACCCAAAAAATCTAGTTTCCTCTTGTCCGGGGAGTAGTTGGCTTGTAGGACCAATGTCTTCTCCAAATTCCGGCTTCTTCGTGATCGGGGAGTTGTTGGCTCGAAGGACCAATGTTAGAGATGTGTCCCAAAATTAATTGGAACTTAGCACCTCTATGTTTGAAATGCAAAACCAGTTTAGTTTTACTCGACAGGAGTTGGAGTTTATTTTGTTGTTAAGAGATAGGGGAAAGTAGCTAGGCCTAACTACCTCGTTACAAAAATTTTTAGCCTATGTCTACCCCATCAATGAATACACATTCGTGGTTGAACGTATATTCAATTCTAGTACATATCACATTGCTTTTATACAATAAATGTATGCCATATTTACTTCCTACTATAAATAATTACAATCATATGTGCATAACATTAAACGCTGAGTTTGTTATCTTGACCCACTAGTTACAGAATTGCTGCGCTATGCCTTTGACATGTGGTATAATACACAATTAAAAACTGCAATGTCTGTTTTGAAATATAAGGAACTGGCGGTTGTTGCGTGTGTCGTTTACACTTAGTTGTTATCGCGACACAGAAACTTGACCCATATCTTATCTGGCGCAACTTTATGCAGTTTTTTGCATGCTAATTGCGTGCACTTCTGTAATCACTTTATTTCACTTTCATTCACTAAATTCATGTTCAAAATAGTTTGAACAGACACCATGACCTAACCTTAACCGTAGTCCTATCCAAATCTATATTTTATCCTTCCCTATATCCTAACCTATTGGAGACAACCTTTATAGAAGGAAGGCAAAAGGAAACCACCTTCATTATTCTTCCCCAAGAGAATATCATGATGGCAGCATTCAATTCTGAATATTCTGGAGTAAAAAGTTCCCCAACCGTTAACCGTGGGGAACGGTCTTGAATGATGACATGTTAATAAGCGCGAATGTTAGAAAGAAAATAAGGATAGCCACTTACAATGTCAGAGGCCTTCTGCATACAGGAAAATTGTACATAGTAGAACAAGAAGCAAAAGCATACAACATTGCACTGTTAGGCTTGGCTGAAAAATCTAGCAAAAGAATTGATAAGCGAACACCTGCAGTATCGATCAACAATTGTTGCATTGTCTATTGACAGCCCCCTCAGCCCGAAACCGAAGAACCATCTCCTAAGCGTCAAACGGTGTCGGGAAGATGTCAAATTTGTCCTAGCACAAAGGACAGAAACACAAAAACGTGTTGCAGTGCTTGTGACAAATTAATTTGCCGTGAACATTCTATACCAGTTTGTCAAGCTTGTTTTAATAATAAGTTAGGAGTAATCCTGAAAGAAAGCGACTGAGATCAGTTTTCCTTATTTTGAATAAGTTATTTATTTTAATGTTCGTGTTAATGTTATAGCATAATACAATCAAGAAATGATAATTATATTTTCGTTCCTAATGTAGTTTACCATTTATTATAATAAAAAGTGGCGCAATTTTGGTTTTTAAATCGAAGAAACGATACTTTATATATGCCAGGTAAAAAATACTCAGCGCGCGTCCTCTTGTATCAGATCAAGGCGTGAGCACTTACGGGTTAACAGACGACACCGGAAATTGTTGCTTCTAATTCTCAGAACGAAGTAACCTCTTTTGTTGTTTGTTCAGTATTGGATTTTTCAAGTTAAAACTTAATGGTCAAAAAGTGCCGAAGGGTGGTACAACACAAAACTGTCAAATGTCTCTGGCCAAGCTTCATCCAAATTAATCGTGAATGGAATACTACAGCTCTCTGCTCTGAGTTGTACTTATACTCGATATCGAGTAGTAGCTTTATTATTTTTATTATTATTTATCACAAAACAAATGAAAGCATCAATTTGCCTTTCAAAACAATTTTTATCATATCCTTACAAGTCAATTTACGTACATTATTTAACTGTATTAAAGTTTTCGTATAAATAACTGCAATCATTTGTCCTGGGAAAATTCTTAACCACTAAACTAAATGGGAAATGGAAATGGTAAAAATTAAATCAACGCTAGTGTCCAAATTATTGTACAATCATTATTTATAAACTACTCATGCTGTAATATTAAATATAATACTAGAATTAACTTAGCTACTTACAATTTTTTTCATAATACATAAATACAGGGTGTCTAGTGATGTAAATTACCCGGATTTATTTTTAGGGGTAAATACCCGGGGTATTTACCTGGGTAAATACCCAAAATGGGTATCTAAACGAGTATGTATTTATAGCCTCATTTACAAATATTATAAAGCTAATCTAACCAGTATAATTGATTGGTAAGTGAAGGTGCTCTATTCGAATTTTATAAAAATGTAGAATAAAATAGCTGCACTGAGGACATTTACTGCCCAAAATACCGATGGGGACATAACAATACAGGTTGCCTAAAATTGCACAGAACATGGTAATTCCATGAGTTGGAAAAGGATAAAATGCTATTTTCCATAAGAGTAACCGAAATAGAAGACGTAATAATTACTTTGGTAGCTAGGCAGTAAGTAGCTATTGTGCCTACTTGTTGCATAGCTACCACGGTAATTTTTGCATTTTCTATTTCGGTTACTCTTACGGCACATAGTATATTCCGTTCACGTCTTTTTGACATGAAGGTTGGCCTTGGATTTTTGTTGTTAAGTTGCCCATGAAGCGAACCGTCATTTTTATTTTGTTGTATAATCCGCATAACCTCCAACAAATTTACTGTCACTTGACAGAACATAATATTGTTGCTAGATGGACTGCTTACTTTGATTATACTATTCATAATGCACAAAATCCCTATTCAGTCCAGGTATTAACAAGTGAAAAAACCGTGGTGTTATCGTTTTGGTGTTTTTAATTTTGAGCTGTCAACTGTCAATGTCACGCTATTTCCAACAATTTTTTTTAGGATACGCATTAAATACATTTTTAGTGTCATTCCCTTATTGATATTTATGGTATAATCTAATCGAATACTAACTCGACGATTTTAAGAACTATCAAATACTTTTGCTTGCAAACTCAATGGATAGCTTTGTAGAAACACCACTCGTCTGCGGCTCGTGTTGTTTGTAAGCAATCGGTTTCGTGGGAAAGCTAAAGTATTTTTGATAATTCAGTCGTCTCGTGGTATTATTACTGATTATACCACTCCCTATAACATCAACCAATAAAAAACGGCAAAAATGCAATGTGCGGTTACGGCCAAATAAGAACGACCACCATTTTGAAATTCTATGTTATTTTTATAAATTTTGGTAAATCAGGCTTTTACTTGACAGTACCTTGACAATTTGAATTCTTAATATGTAATTTTTAATGTTTATGTTTCTTAGGTAATTTAATACCAATTCACAATAGAGTAAAGTACTGCCCGGTTTTATTTGGCCGTAACACATAGAATTGGTGATAATCATATACTTTTTTGACTAATAACTGATAGTCAAATACTTTCACAAACATCGCGTTATCTGCTCAAAGTACAATCGTCATAGCAAGCACACTAACTGCTAGGGATATCGTACCCGGTCTAAAATCAAACCCGGATACCCGAAAACAGTACCTGGGTACTCTCGGGTACCCGTAGATTTTACATTTTGCCTTACTATTTTCTGGCAAATGAAAATATTTCCACAAGCGATTTTTTTATGACATTGTTTTCTTATCTGTTTGTACTTTTTTAGTTTCATACAATGTTCAAGCTCTATGCTCTACGCACTTTTACGCCGCGATTTTTAAACTGAATGAACTAACTACTCTCCAATTCAAGTACTTGACTTTTTATCTGAAATTGGTAGCAGCATCAACATCACACAGATGTTGTTTATATTACTTCAACCAATAGTGCTGCGATTTAATGGTATTATTGACGGGTTGAATATTTCCGTGAAGCAGATTCACTGCCTTATATGAAACAAAAAACAGCATTATGTGGTATGGGTGGGGGTGATTCTTGTTATTACTACATGGTTATGTTTTTCTAAAGCTTATTCCTATTGTTTTTAAGTTTTTATCAGCTTCTCCGGAAAAGGCTGACTTTCTGGACATTACATAATTTACTAGTCGGGTACCCGGGTTCTGAAAATACACCCGTGTTGACTATTACCCGGGTCGGCCCTGGTACCTGGGTACCCACCGACATCTCTTCTAACTGCACTTTTAATATTTATAAATAAACTGTTCAAACGTGATTACCAAACAATATATCTCGTGTAAACAGAAATGATTATTTGATGATCAAGAAACCACTAGTTGCATTATATAGTACATGTGGAGAAATGTTTAAAAATATGGCAACTTTGCATTTGAAGGTGTTATGTCACGTTTTCTAACCTAAAAGTATTTGGTAACCATAACCTCAAATGTAAATCTCGTTTAAACACAACAAAGTAATTTTACACAGCTAAATTGGGGAAACTGTCGTGGCCAACCTTCATGCCAAAAAGATGTGAACGAAATATATTTGATCCTTTTCCTCATAGAATTGCCATGTTCCGTACAATTTTAGGCAACCTGTATATAACAGCAATAAGATAGCATGCATAAAAAACAGAATTCAATGCTTGAGTAAGAGCGAGATGAAGATAGAAATATTTGAGTAGACTTGAAGCTCTTTTTAATTATGGCATATGTCAACTAAATATGCTTATTAAAATAACTCTTTTGTACGGCTATCTCATTGCTGTTATACATAATTATTGTCCCATCGGTATACAACGTTGTTTATATAATTTTGTGATTTTCTTTGCTTTATTAAGATTGTTTCTTAATATGTATAAAGTATGTTTATTATAAAGTACCAACAATATAAATCATCCCAATCGGAGTCAGAGCCATCACAATTTTTTTTTGTTAATTCTGACTGGCGCACTTTATTGCATCTCTATTTATTTCCATAAACTTCGGCAGCGAATGTTTTTTCCGGATAAACGATTAATTTACCTGGATGAATGCTTATTCAATGTTCCATTTAAATTGTTATTTTACATAAAATATTCCAATGCATTTTTATGTAGTTTATTTATTAAGATAACATTATTATGTGAGTAAAAGTTAGCTTAGCTTTCTAATAAATATTACAAATTTGATAAATACCCAGTCTTTAGGTATTTACCCGAGGCAGGGGTAAATACCCAGGTAAATACCCATTTATAAATACCCTACCCACTGGGTATTTACCCGGCCCACATCACTAAGAGTGAAAAGACGTTAAAGTTAACCAATCAGGGCTTAGCACCATCAAAGTAGGATGACCCCAATTTTGCGTTGCCAGGGTTTTGCGATTATTGGTTTTATTAAAATCTCCTATCCATAAATCTAGTTTATCGTATTTGTTTCAAATCAAACATTACTTGTCAGTTTGACATTTGTTTATTTATTTTGTTACACTATCTTATTTAAGTGTCTCATTTGACATGTATTCTTCCTCTGAGTATGTCGATATGATCATTACTTTTGGAGAATGTGGGGGCAACGCTCGCGAAGCCGCAAGGTTGTATCGAGAGCACTTTCCGGGAAGAGCAAATCATCCCAATTATAAAACCATCCTCAATTTGATCGCTCACAGTAGGGAAACGTGACAGATACAACCAGTTCGAAAGGAAGTTGGTGGTGCTCCAAGAAATGCGAAGATTGTTGAGAATGAGGAAGCCGTGTTGGATGCCTTTGAAGAAGACGGTGCTCGGTCTGCTTGGGCAGTTACTCGAGAAATGGGTTTGTCCAAGAGTTTGGTGCAAAGAATTCTAGCCGAAAATAAGAGGCATCCATACCACTATACTCGAGTACGACAACTTCTGCCGGAGGATTACCCAATTAGGCGAGAATTCTGCTTCTTGTCACGAATACTGTTTACTGATGAGTCGCTATTTTGCCAGCAAGGTTGTTTCAATTTTCACAACCTTCATATCTGAGCAGAAGAAAATCCAAGAGAGTTATTTCCCAGATGTTTTCGACGCAGGTTTTCTGCCTTTTTGTGGGCTGGGCTATTGGGAAATCGTTTGGTAGGTATGAGGATAATGGATTTTTTCATTTGCTAAAATTCCGAATCTCCCACTCTAGGTCGGACTGTTTTAATTTCCTTCACGAGCGAAAGATATGCTCAGTTTATTGGCACTGAGCTATCGGACTTGCTTGAATATGTGTCTCTTGCTTATCGCATAAATGACTGATACCAGCATGATGGTACTCCACCCTATTATAGCAGAGACGTTTGTGAAATCTTGGATATCCAATATCCACAGCGCTGGATTGGACGAGGAGGCTTCCATCATTAGCCTGTCAGACTTCCCGATCTGAATCCGCTAGATTTCTTTCTATGGGGGCATTTGAAAGCCATCATTTATCGGCGGCCTATAAATTTCGAAGCAGATTTGAGTTCAAATTCAGGAGGCTGTTGGGTCAGTTAGTGTAGAAATGATCATTAACTCTACAAGAAATTTGTTACGTAGAGCATAATTATGCACACAAATGAATAGTCATTTCGAATATCTGCTTCAAAAAAATCTTTTCCACATATCTGTTATTTATGAAAATAAGTGTAGCAAACATATCAATAAAAAGAAGAAAAAAAGATCTTTTTAATGGTAAAATAGCCACCTTTGATGTGCATTTACAATAAGAAAATTAGTATCAATATCTCAACAATTATGAAAGCAAATGAAAATCTAAAATCAGATTTAAATTCTCATTTAAAAAATTTCCTAATAATGTCAAGATAGTTTTGTTCTAAGTAACGTATTATCCATTCACAAAACTCGTGAACTGTCAATGTCAAATTTTTTAAAATATTTTCTGAGTGTACCTGGAAATTACAGTTTTTTTGGGAATATAAATTTTTAAGGAAAAACAAAACGTGGTATAATCAGAAGTAATACTATAAGTACTTCGATATTATCGGGTTATATGTCGATAAATTGTTGCACAATGTCAGTGTCAGTTTGATAGATTCAATAGTCCGACCGCGTCAGCGGGAGGATTATTCTGTCAAACTGACACGATTTGTTATTGTGCAGAAAGTTTAAGACGTATAACCTGTTCGAAGTACGCATTGTATTCGATTTGATTATTTTTTGAGTAAATTTCAATATTAGGAACAAATAAATATTTTATTGGCAGCTGGATTTGTTTGTATTAACCTAGCTGAAAGTCATCTCCATGAAAAAAACATCAAGTTGACAAGAGTTATGTATTGCGCGTTGATTAGTGAAGTTACTATATAGTCTAGTCACTATGTCATTTTTGCTTGAAAGTGAAGCGAAATTTGAAATTTCTTTTTTTGGGTATTGGTGAGGTCCAGCAAAGCTTAACTTCAAGTTGTCGACCAAGATTTCCTATGTGCTATTTCCGCCATCTTGATAAATGACTGCGTTTGATTTTTTTGCGATAAATCGGTTCCCGTTAACATTGCATGAAAATAATTTAGACATCTTTTTTAGAATTTTTATTTTATTTATTTATTTAATCTTTAGTCCTTATACCGTTAGGTGTCGGACTTATATAAATTTTATAACAAACTTACAGGTACTTAAGTTACTTTAATTTAATTGGCTTTAGTTATACGTTTATATCTAATATTGTTTCTCTTATATTGTCGGGCTTTCTTTCGTTGACCTTTTCCATTTCTTCCTATCTTGTGCTAATTTTCCTACTTCTTCCCATTTAATTCTTCTTTTTAGTGCAGCTTGTCGTGTTTGTTCTTCCCATCTTAGTCGTGGTCGTCCTACTTTATTTCTGCCTTGTGCTTTTACTTCGTACACTTGCTTCGTCACTCTGTGGTCTTCCATTCTGTGAAGGTGTCCTAGCCAACCTAGCTGTCTCTCTTTTATTATTGTTGTTATTGGCTTTATATCTAGGTTTTTTATTACTGTCATATTTCTCACTCTATCTTTCCTCGTAATTCCTTCAATCTTTCTTAAAAATCGCATTTCTGTAGCTGTGATTCTTCCTTTGTCTCTGTCGGTCAAAGTCCATGATTCGCTCCCGTATATTAGCGCCGGTCTTACTACTTTTTTGTAGACTTCTGTTTTATTTTTTTTTTGAATTTCTCGTTTTCCTAGAAAGGTGTTTCTTAGTGTGTTATAGGTTTTCCCAGCTTTCCCTATTTTCTCATTTATTTCCGTATCGATCCTTCCGTTTTCTTCTATGTATGTTCCCAAGTATTTATAGCTTTTAACTTGTTCGAGCTGTTTTCCCTCTATTTCTATCTTATGTTTTTTTTCTTTTGTTGATATTATCATGGTTTTTGTTTTATCGATGTTTATTTCCATATTTATTTTTTCTAGTTCTTCTTTGTAGTTTGTTAGATTCCGTTGTAATTTTTCTTCCGACTCTGCTATCAGTAACATATCGTCTGCGAACATGAGTTCTTGTAGTACTACTTTTTCCATTTTTCGGTATCCTATTTGAATGCTATTACTTCTTTTTTTACTTTTCTTAATGGCTTTGTCTATGATTACAGAAAATAGCAGTGGACTTAACACGCATCCTTGTTTTAGTCCTATCTTCGTCTCGAATTCTGTAGATTCATTGTTGAGAGTTCTTACTTTATTTATTTTGTCTTTGTATAGTATTTTAATAATATTTATCATATCTCTTCCTATTCCTCTTCTTTCCAAACTTTCCCACACGTTTTTCCTTTTCACTTTGTCGAAAGCCTTTCTCAGGTCGATATAACAGATATGTAGTTCCTTCCCTTTCATGAGTAGTTTTTCTGTCAGTTGTCTCAATACGAATATTAGGTCTTGAGTGCTTCTGTTTCTTCTAAATCCATGTTGTGATTCCTCTAATGTTGGTTCTAGGTGTTCTCTCAATCTTTTCTCTATTATTCTTGTGAAGATTTTGCCTGGTATGCTTGTTAATGTTATGCCTCTGTAGTTCGAACATGTTTTCATATCGCCTTTTTTATGTACTGGCAGAATTAATCCTACTTTCCAGTCATTTGGTATTTCTTTTTTTCTCATGATGTCATTGATTAGGTCCCGTAATTTTTCTTTTCCGCTGTTTTCCATATATTTTACCATTTCTGCTGTGATGTCATCTTGTCCTGGAGCCTTTCCTAATTTCAACTTATTTATGGCTAGTGTAACTTCTTCCAGTGTTATTGGTTGTATATTTGTTTCTTCATTATGTTCTATTTGTTCTTCTTTGTTGTTTTCTTCTTCCAATTCTCCTTCTTTCTTTAACTCTGTTAGTTCTTCGAAATATTCTCTCCATCTTCTCATTATATCTTTCTCATCTGTTAATACGTTTCCACTTTTGTCTTTTATATTCATTTTTAATGTTCTACAATTTATATTCTATTACTTTTTCGCGTACGAGCGATATTTGTCGAGATATCGAACGCGAAAGGAGAGCGTGAAAGGATCGAGATTTTTTTTCGAGCTTCTGGGCTTGTGTCTTATTTCTCTTTCTATTTATCAAAAAACTAGCCATTATCAAACTTGTAGAGGTTGAAAATAGCTTCAATTTGACTTATTGTAAATTAATATGCCGCTAAAATTACGACTTGTAGAGCGTGCCAAAGTTGTCAAGTTGGTGCGTAATTTTTATTGCATGTATCGTACTATTACGTAGATGACATAACAAACTTCATTGCATTATTGGAATTATTATATTTTATCAAGTAGATAGTATACAACATTATATGATTGTATATTAATAATAATAATAATAATAATAATAATAAAGGTCTTTATTAAATTATTACAAAATTACACAGAAAAAGTGTTGACTAAAACGTAATATTGTCTTGGGCGAAGTTCAACTTGATAGAAAAACAGATCTATCCCCTGTTCTTCCACTTAACCCGGTGAAAAACAAAAGAAAAGAAAAAAATCCAACGATCTACGCTTTGGCGCCAGGCGAAATATTACGCACAAAACAGCTATGGCGGTGTTGAGTAATATAGCAATTTACTAAGTGTGTTATTTTGACCCTAATAATTATTTGATTCATGTTTATCCATAAAATTTTGAAAAATAGCTTTTTTAAATTTTGACGTACAATAGCCTTTTACTACATTTGGTAACGAATTATAGCATTTAGTTATTCTGTAAGAAAACGATCGCTTGAAAAATTCTGACTTACGTTGAGGTGGAGTCAGTGTTCCTTTAAATCTGATATTTAAAGTATGTACGTCGGTTTTTAAACTTTATTTTGTTGTATAAGTAACTCGGTGATTTACTCAAAATGATCTTGTGAAAAAAACATGCAGAATGAAAGAAGCGCCTTTCTTTCATATTAAGCCAGTTTGAATCTGTTAGCTTATATATAAGAAATTCTTTCATATTTTCGTATTCCAAATACGATATGAGGCGTAAATATGAGTTCTGAATTTTCTGAATTCTAGCAATATTAAAGCTATTTAAATGTGAATCATAAACAACGTCACAATAATCAAAACAGGACAAGATTAATGCATTACACAAAACGGTTTTCACATTCACACTTAAAAAATTGTCGATTTTGATAAATAAGTTTCAAGGAACTATATGGTTTTTCAGACATTTTGAAATATGTTTAGTAAATTTAAAATCATTATCAAGATAAAGACCCAGTTTTTGACAACATCAGAAACTGGGATTCTATCCTGGCTTACTAATAAATTTACTTCATTAGAAATTTCTAAACCGATCTTCTATAGCAGAATCGTCAAAAATTAACAATTTACGTACTAGCTACTTGAAATATAACTATTCTCATAATGCAATAAAGTTTATCATGCCATGTATGTAGTAGTGCGATACATGAAATAAAAATTAAGCGCCGACTTGACAACTTTGGCCCGCTCTACAAGTCGTAATTTTAGTCGCATATCAATTTATAATAGGTCAAATTGAAGCTATTTTCAACCTCTACAAGTTCGATAATGACTACATCTTCGCTAAATAGAAAAAGAAATGAGACACAAGCCCAGAAGCTCGAAAAAAAATCTTGACCCTTTCACGCTCTCCTTTCGCGTTCGATATCTTGACAAATATCACTCGTACGCGAAAAAGTAATAGAACATAAATTGTAGACCATTCAAAATTCTAAAAACGATGTCTACATTATTTTCACGTAGTGTTAATGGGAACCGATTTATCGCAAAAAAATCAAACGCACTTATTTATCAAACACCAAACCCAGAGCAAAGCCGAGCGCCAAGCCATGCGCCAACCCCCATCTCCAAGCTAAGCGCTAAACCAAGCACTTAGCCAAGCGCCAAGCTAATAGCCAAGACAAGATCCAAGCCAAGCGATAAGCCAAGCGCCAAACCAAGCGCCAAACCAAGCGCAAAGCCAAGCGCCAAGCCATGCGCCAACCCCAGCTCCAAGCTAAGCGCTAAACCAAGCACTTAGCCAAGCGCCAAGCCAATAGCCAAGACAAGATCCAAGCCAAACGATAAGCCAAGCGCCAAACCAAGCGCCAAACCAAGCACCTAGCCAAGCGCCAAACCAAGCGCAAAGCCAAGTGCCAAGCCAAGCGCCAAGCCAAACGACAAACCAAGCGCCGCGCTACGCACCAAGCCAAGCGCCAACCCAATCGCTAAGTCAAGCGCCAAGCCAAGCGCCAAGCCAAGCGCCAAGTCAAGCGCCAAGCCGAGCGCCAAGCCAAGCGCCAAGTCAAGCGCAAGCCACCTGCTAAGCCAAGCGCAAAGCCAAGCGACAAGCCAAGCGCCAAGCCAAGCAACACGCCAAGCGCCAAGCTAAGCGCCAAGCCAAGAGCCAAGCCAACCGCTACACCAAACGCAAAGCCGAGCGCCAAGCCAAGCGCCAAGGCAAACGCCAAGCCAAGCGCAAACCACGCGCCAAGCCAAGCGCAAAGCCAAGCGACAAGCCAAGCGCGAAGTTAAGCGCCAAGGCAAGCGCCAAACCAAGCACCAAGCCAAGCGCCAAGCCAAGCGCCAAGCTAAGCGCCAAGCCAAGCGCCAAGCCAAGCGCAAGCCACCTGCTAAGCCAAGCGCCAAGCCAAGCGCCAAGCCAAACGCTAAAACAGGCGCCAAGCCAAGCGCCAAACCAAGCACCAAGTCAAGCGACAAGTCAAGCGCCAAGCCAAGCGCCAAACAAAGCTGCAAACCGAGCGGCAAGCCAAGCGCCAAGCCAAGCGTCACACAAAGCGCTTCACCAAGCGCAAAGCCAAGCGCCAAGCCAAGCGCCAAGGCAAGCGCTAAACCAGGCGCCAAGCTAGGCGCCAAGCCGAGCTCTAGGTCAAGAGCCAAAGCAAGCGCAAGGTTAAGCGCCAAGCCAAGCACCAAGCCAAGCGCCAAGCCAAGCGCCTAGCCACGCGCCAAGCCAAGCGCAATGCCAAGCGCCAAGCCAAGCGCCAAGCCAAGCGCCAAGCCAAGCGCCAAACCAAGCGCCAAGCGCCAAGATACGTGCCAAGCCAAGCGCCAAGCCAAGCGCCCAGCCAAGCGCCAAACCAAGCGCTAAGTTAAATGCCAAACCCAGCTCCAAGCCAAGCACCAACCCAAGCGCAAAGTCAAGCGCCAAGCCACGTGCCAAGCCAGGCGCCAAACCAAGCGCCCAGCCAATCGCCAAACCAAGCGCCAAGTCAAGCGCCAAAATAAGCGCCAAGTCAAGCGCCTAGCCAAGCGCAAAGCCAAGCCCCAAGCTAGGCGCCAAGCCAAGTGCAAACCCAGGCGTTAAACTAAGCGCTAAACCAAGCGCAAACCCAAGCGCCAAGCCAAGCGTTAAGCTAAGCGCCAAGCCAAGCGCCAAACCAAGCGCAAAGCCAAGCGCCAAGCCAAGCGTTAAGCCAAGCGTAAAGCCAAGCGCCAAGCCAAGCGCTAAGCCAAGCGCCAAACCAAGCGCCAAGCTAAGTGCCAAGCCATGCGACAAGCCAAGCGCCAAGCCAAGCGCCAAGCCAAGCGCCAGGCCAAACGCCCAGCCTAACGCCATGCTAAGCGCCAAACCAAGCACCAAGCCAAGCGCCAAGCCATGCGTCAAGCCAAGCGTTAAGCCAAGCCACAAGCCAAGCGCTAAGCCAAGCGCCAAGCTAAGTGCCAAGCCATGCGACAAACCAAGCGCCAAGCCAAGCGCCAAGCCAAGCTTTAAACCAAGCGCCAAGCCAAGCGGAAAGCCAAGCGCCGAACCAAGCGCCAAGCCAAGTGCCAAACCAAGCGCAAAGTCAAGCGGTAAGACAAGCGCCAAGCCATGCGTCAAGCCAAGCGTTAAGCCAAGCGCCAAGTCAAACGCTAAGCCAAGAGCCAAACCAAGCCCCAAGCTAAGTGCCAAGCTATGCGACAAGCCAAGCGATAAGCCAAGCTGTAAACCGAGCGCAAAGATAAGCGCCAAGGCAAGCGCTAAGCCAAGCGCCAAGCCAAGCGCCAAGCCAAGCGCCAAGCCAAGCGCCAAGCCAAGCGCCAAGCCAAGCGCTACACCAAACGCAAAGCCGAGCGCCAAGGCAAGCGCCAAGGCAAGCGCCAAGCCAAGCGCAAGCCACGCGCCAAGCCAAGCGCAAAGCCAAGCGACAAGCCAAGCGCGAAGTTAATCGTTAAGGCAAGCGCCAAACCAAGCACCAAGCCAAGCGCCAAGCCAAGCGCCAAGCTAAGCGCCAAGCCAAGCGCCAAGCCAAGCGCCAAGCCAAGCGCAAGCCACCTGCTAAGCCAAGCGCCAAGCCAAGTGCTAAACCAAACGCCAAAACAAGCGCCAAGCCAAGCGCCAAACCAAGCACCCAGTCAAGCGACAAGTCAAGCGCTTTGCCAAGCGACAAGCAAAGCTGCAAACCGAGCGCCAAGCCAAGCGCCAAGCCAAGCGTCAAACCAAGCGCTTTACCAAGCGCAAAGCTAAGCGCCAAGCTATGCGCCAAACCAAGCGCTAAGCCAGGCGCCCAGCCAAGCGCCAAACCAAGCGCTAAGTTAAAAGCCAAACCAAGCTCCAAGCCAAGTGCCAACCCAAGCGCCCAGCCAATCGCCAAACCAAGCGCCAAACCAAGCCCAAAGCCAAGCGCCCAGCCAAGCGCCAAACCAAGCGCTAAGTTAAAAGCCAAACCAAGCTCCAAGCCAAGTGCCAACCCAAGCGCCTAGCCAATCGCCAAACCAAGCGCCAAACCAAGCCCAAAGCCAAGCGCCTACCCAGGCTGCAAGCTAAGCGCCAAGCCAAGCGCCAAGCCAAGCACCAAGCGAAACGCCAAGCCAAGCGCTAAGCCAAGCGCCAAACAAAGCGCCAAGCTAAGTGCCAAGCCATGCGACAAGCAAAGCGCTAAGCCAAGCGCCAAGCCAAGCTGTAAACCGAGCGCAAAGATAAGCGCCAAGGCATGCGCTAAGCCAAGCGCCAAGTCAAGCGCCTAGCCAAGCGCTAAGCCAAGCGTAAAGCTAAGCGCCAAGCCAAGCGCTAAGCCAAGCGCCAAACAGAGCGCCAAGCTAAGTGCCAAGCCATGCGACAAGCAAAGCGCTAAGCCAAGCGCCAAGCCAAGCGCCAAGCCAAGCGCAAAGAAAAGCGACAAGCCAAGCGCCTACCCAGGCTGCAAGCTAAGCGCCAAGCCAAGCGCCAAGCCAAGCACCAAGCCAAACGCCAAGCCAAGCGCCAAACCAAGCGCAAAAACCAAGCACCAAGCCAGGCGCCAAGCCTGGCGCCAAGGCAAGTTGCAATCCAAGCGCCAAAACAAGCGGCAAGCCAAGCGATAAGTGAAGGTCCACGCTAAGCGCCAAACCAAGCGCAAAGCCGATCGCCAAGCCAAGCGCCAACCCCAGCTCCAAGCCAAGCGCTAAGCCAAGCGCTAAACCAAGCACTTAGACAAGCGCCAAGCTAATAGCCAAGACAAGATCCAAGCCAAACGATAAGCCAAGCGCCAAACCAAGCGCCAAACCAAGCACCTGGCCAAGCGCCAAGCCAAGCGCAAAGCCAAGCGCCAAGCCAAGCACCAAGACCCAACCCGCGTGCCAAGCTAAGCGCCAAGCCAAGCTCCCAGGCAAGCGCCAAAGCAAGCGCCAAGCCAAGCGCCAAGCCACACGCCAAGCCAAGCGCCAAACCAAACGCCAAGCCAAGCGCCAAGCCACGCGCTAACCCAAACGCCAAACCAAGCGCCAAACCACGCGCCAACCCAAACGCCAAGCCAAGCGCCAAACAAGCGCCAAGCCAAGCGCCAAGCCAAGAGCCAAGTAAAGCGCCAA
Organism: Agriotes lineatus; assembly: GCA_940337035.1. Taxonomy (NCBI): domain Eukaryota; kingdom Metazoa; phylum Arthropoda; class Insecta; order Coleoptera; family Elateridae; genus Agriotes; species Agriotes lineatus. The sequence goes on along the minus strand of CALNHX010003476.1, from coordinate 64,068 downwards.
CGCAAGCGCTAAGTCAAGCGCCAGGCCAAGAGCCAAGCCAAGCGCCATGCCAAGCGCTAAGTCAAGCGCCAAGCCAAGCGCCAAGTCAAGCGCTAGGCAAAGCGCCAAGTCAGGCGCCAAGCCAAGCGCTAAACCAAGCGCCAAGCCAAGCGCCAAAACAAGCGCCAAGTCAAGCGCCAAGCCAAGCACCAATTAAAGCGCCAAACCAAGCACCAAGCCAAGCGCCAACCCAAGGCAAAGTAAAGCACCAAACCAAGCACCAAGTCAAACGCCAACCCAAGCGCCAAGTCAAGCGCCAGGCCAAGCGCCAAGTAAAGCGCCAAACCTAGCACCAAGCCAAGCGCCAACCCAAGCGCCAAGTAAAGCGCCAAACCAAGCACCAAGCCAAGCGCCAACCCAAGCGTCAAGTCAAGCGCCAAGCCAAACGCCAATTAAAGCGCCAAGTAAAGCGCGAAACCAAGCACCAAGCCAAGCGCTCACCCAAGCGCCAAGTCAAGCGCCAAGCCAAGCGTTAAGTAAAGCGCCAAACCAATCACCACGCCAAGCGCCAACAAAAGCGCCAAATCAAGTGCCAAGCCATGCGACAAGCCATGCGACAAGCCAAGCGCCAAGCCAAGCCCAAGCCAAGCTTTAAACCAAGCGCCAAGCCAAGCGCCAAGCCATGCGCCAACCCCAGCTTCAAGCTAAGCGCTAAACCAAGCACTTAGCCAAGCGCCAAGCCAATAGCCAAGACAAGATCCAAGCCAAACGATAAGCCAAGCGCAAAACCAAGCGCCAAACCAAGCGCCGAGCTACGCACCAAGCCAAGCGCCAGCCCAAGCGCTAAGTCAAACGCCAAGCAAAGCGCCAAGCCAAGCGCCAAGCCAAACGACAAACCAAGCGCCAAGCTACGCACCAAGCCAAGCGCCCACCCAAGCGCTAAGTCAAGCGCCAAGCAAAGCGCCAAGCCAAGCGCCAAGCTAAGCGCCAAGTCAAGCGCAAGCCACCTGCTAAGCCAAGCGCAAAGCCAAGCGACGAGCCAAGCGCCAAGCCAAGCAACACGCCAAGCGCCAAGCTAAGCGCCAAGCCAAAAGCCAAGCCAACCGCTACACCAAACGCAAAGCTGAGCGCCAAGCCAAGCGCCAAGCCAAGCGCCAACCCAAGCGCCAAGCCAAGCGCCAAGCCAAGCGCCAAGCCAAGCGCCAAGCCAAGCGCCAAGCCAAGCGTCACACAAAGCGCTTCACCAAGCGCCAAGTCAAGCGTCACACAAAGCGCTTCACCAAGCGCAAAGCCAAGCGCCAAGCCAAGCGCCAAGCCAAGCGTCACACAAAGCGCTTCACCAAGCGCCAAGTCAAGCGTCACACAAAGCGCTTCACCAAGCGCAAAGCCAAGCGCCAAGCCATGCGCCAAGGCAAGCGCTAAGCCAGGCGCCAAGCTAGGCGCCAAGCCGAGCTCTAGGTCAAGCGCCAAAGCAAGCGCAAGGTTAAGCGCCAAGCCAAGCGCCAAGCCAAGCGCCAAGCCAAGCGCCTAGCCAAGCGCCAAGCCAAGCGCAATGCCAAGAGCTAAGCCAAGCGCCAAGCCAAGCGCCAGCCAAGCGCCAAACCAAGCGCTAAATCAAATGCCAAACCCAGCTCCAAGCCAAGCACCAACCCAAGCGCCAAGTCAAGCGCCAAGCCATGTGCCAAGCCAGGCGCCAAACCAAGCGCCCATCCAATCGCCAAACCACGCGCCAAGTCAAGCGCCAAAATAAGCGCCAAGTCAAGCGCCTAGCCAAGCGCAAAGCCAAGCCCTAAGCTAGGCGCCAAGCCAAGTGCAAAGTTAAGCGACAAGCCAAGCGCCAAACCAAGCGCAAAACCAAGTGCCAACCCAGGCTGCAAGCTAAGCGCCAAGCCAAGCGCCAAGCCAAGCACCAAGCCAAACGCCAAGCCAAACGCCAAACCAAGCGCAAAAACCAAGCACCAAGCCAGGCGCCAAGCCTGGCGCCAAGTCAAGTTGCAATCCAAGCGCCAAAACAAGCGGCAAGCCAAGCGATAAGTGAAGGTCCACGCTAAGCGCCAAGGTAATAGCCAAGACAAGATCCAAGCCAAACGATAAGCCAAGCGCCAAACCAAGCGCCAAACCAAGCACCTGGCCAAGCGCCAAGCCAAGCGCAAAGCCAAGCGCCAAGCCAAGCACCAAGACCCAACCCACGTGCCAAGCCAAGCGCCAAGCCAAGCTCCCAGGCAAGCGCCAATGCAAGCGCCAAGCCAAGCGCCAAGCCACACGCCAAGCCAAGCGCCAAACCAAACGCCAAGCCAAGCGCCAAGCCACGCGCTAAGCCAAACGCCAAACCAAGCGCCAAACCACGCGCCAACCCAAACGCCAAGCCAAGCGCCAAACAAGCGCCAAGCCAAGCGCCAAGCCAAGAGCCAAGCCAAGCGCCAAAACAAGCGCCAAGTCAAGCGCCAAGCCAAGCACCAATTAAAGCGCCAAACCAAGCACCAAGCCAAGCGCCAACCCAAGGCAAAGTAAAGCACCAAACCAAGCACCAAGTCAAGCGCCAACCCAAGCGCCAAGTCAAGCGCCAGGCCAAGCGCCAAGTAAAGCGCCAAACCTAGCACCAAGCCAAGCGCCAACCCAAGCGCCAAGCAAAGCGCCAAACCAAGCACCAAGCCAAGCGCCAACCCAAGCGTCAAGTCAAGCGCCAAGCCAAACGCCAATTAAAGCGCCAAGTAAAGCGCGAAACCAAGCACCAAGCCAAGCGCCAAGCCAAGCGCCAAGCCAAGCGCCAAGCCAAGCGCCAAGCCAATTGCCAAGCCATGCGTCAAGCCAAGCGTTAAGCCAAGCCACAAGCCAAGCGCTAAGCCAAGCGCGATGCCCAGCACCAAGGCAAGCGCCAAGCCAAACGTTAAGTAAAGCGCCAAACCAATCACCACGCCAAGCGCCAACAAAAGCGCCAAAGCAAGTGTCAAGCCATGCGACAAGCCAAGCGCCAAGCCAAGCGCAAAGCCAAGCTTTAAACCAAGCGCCAAGCCAAGCGCCAAGCCAAGCGCCAAGCCAAGCGCCAAGCCAATTGCCAAGCCATGCGTCAAGCCAAGCCTTAAGCCAAGCCACAAGCCAAGCGCTAAGCCAAGCGCGATGCCCAGCACCAAGGCAAGCGCCAAGCCAAACGCCAAGCCAAGTGCCAAACCAAGCTTAAAGCCAAGCGGCAAGACAAGCGCCAAGCTAAGTGCCAAGCCATGCGACAAGCCAAGCGCCAAGCCAAGCGCAAAGCCAAGCTTTAAACCAAGCGCCAAGCCAAGCGCCAAGCCAAGCGCCAAGCCAAGCGCCAAGCCAAGTGCCAAGCCATGCGTCAAGCCAAGCGTTAAGCCAAGCCACAAGCCAAGCGCTAAGCCAAGCGCAAAACCAAGCGCCAAGCTAAGTGCCAAGCCATGCGAACAAACCAAGCGTTAAGCCAAGCGCCAAGCCAAGCTTTAAACCAAGCGCCAAGAGAAGCGCTAAGCCAAGCGCCAAGCTAAGTGCCAAGCCATGCGACAAACCAAGCGCCAAGCCAAGCGCCAAGCCAAGCTTTAAACCAAGCGCCAACCCAAGCGGAAAGCCAGGCGCCAAACCAAGCGCCAAGCCAAGTGCCAAACCAAGCGCAAAGTCAAGCGGTAAGACAAGCGCCAAGACCCAACCCACGTGCCAAGCCAAGCGCCAAGCCAAGCTCCCAGGCAAGCGCCAATGCAAGCGCCAAGCCAAGCGCCAAGCCACACGCCAAGCCAAGCGCCAAACCAAACGCCAAGCCAAGCGCCAAGTCAAACGCTAAGCCAAGAGCCAAACCAAGCCCCAAGCTAAGTGCCAAGCTATGCGACAAGCCAAGCGCCAAACCAAGCTGTAAACCGAGCGCAAAGATAAGCGCCAAGGTAAGCGCTAAGCCAAGCGCCAAGCCAAGCGCCAAGCCAAGCGCCAAGCCAAGCGCTACACCAAACGCAAAACCGAGCGCCAAACCAAGCGCCAAGGCAAGCGCTAAACCAAGCGCAAGCCACGCGCCAAGCCAAGCGCAAAACCAAGCGACAAGCCAAGCGCGAAGTTAATCGCCAAGGCAAGCGCCAAACCAAGCACCAAGCCAAGCGCCAAGCCAAGCGCCAAGCTAAGCGCCAAGCCAAGCGCCAAGCCAAGCGCAAGCCACCTGCTAAGCCAAGCGCCAAGCCAAGTGCTAAGCCAAACGCCAAAACAAGCGCCAAGCCAAGCGCCAAACCAAGCACCCAGTCAAGCGATAGGTCAAGCGCCAAGCCAAGCGCCAAGCAAAGCTGCAAACCGAGCGCCAAGCCAAGCGCCAAGCCAAGCGTCAAAACAAGCGCTTTACCAAGCGCAAAGCTAAGCGCCAAGCTATGCGCCAAACCAAGCGCTAAGCCAGGCGCTAAGCTAGGCGCCAAGCCGAGCTCTAGGTCAAGCGCCAAACCAAGCGCAAGGTTAAGCGCCAAGGCAAGCGCCAAGCCAAGCGCTTAGCCACGCGCCAAGCCAAGCGCAATGCCAAGCGCCAAGCCAAGCGCCAAACCAAGCGCCAAGCCAACCGCCCAGCCAAGCGCCAAACCAAGCGCTAAGTTAAATGCCAAACCAAGCTCTAAGCCAAGCGCCAACCCAAGCGCCAAGTCAAGCGCCAAGCCACGTGCCAAGCCAAGCGCCAAACCAAGCGCCCAGCCAATCGCCAAACCAAGCGCCAAGTCAAGCGCCAAAATAAGCGCCAAGTCAAGCGCCTAGCCAAGCGCTAAGCCAAGCGTAAAGCCAAGCGCCAAGCCAAGCGCTAAGCCAAGCGCCAAACAGAGCGCCAAGCTAAGTGCCAAGCCATGCGCAAGCCAAACGCTAAGCCAAGCGACAAGCCAAGCTGTAAACCGAACGCAAAGATAAGCGCCAAGGCAAGCGCTAAGCCAAGCGCCAAGCCAAGCGCCAAACCAAGCACCAAGCCAAACGCCAAGCCAAGCGCCAAACCAAGCGCAAAAACCAAGCACCAAGCCAGGCGCCAAGCCTGGCGACAAGTCAAGTTGCAATCCAAGCGCCAAAACAAGCGGCAAGCCAAGCGATAAGTGAAGGTCCACGCTAAACGCCAAACCAAGCGCAAAGCCGATCGCCAAGCCAAACGCCAACCCCAGCTCCAAGCCAAGCGCTAAGCCAAGCGCTAAACCAAGCACTTAGACAAGCGCCAAGACAAGATCCAAGCCAAACGATAAGCCAAGCGCCAAACCAAGCGCCAAACCAAGCACCTGCCCAAGCGCCAAGCCAAGCGCAAAGCCTAGCGCCAAGCCAAGCACCAAGACCCAACCCACGTGCCAAGACAAGCGCCAAGCCAAGCTCCCAGGCAAGCGCCAATGCAAGCGCCAAGCCAAGCGCCAAGCCACACGCTAAGCCAAGCGCCAAACCAAACGCCAAGCCAAGCGCCAAGCCACGCGCTAAGCCAAACGCCAAACCAAGCGCCAAACCACGCGCCAACCCAAACGCCAAGCCAAGCGCCAAACAAGCGCCAAGCCAAGCGCCAAGCCAAGAGCCAAGTAAAGCGCCAACGCAAGCGCTAAGTCAAGCGCCAAGCCAAGAGCCAAGCCAAGCGCCATGCCAAGCGCTAAGTCAAGCGCGAAGCCAAGCGCCAAGTCAAGCGCTAGGCCAAGCGCCAAGTCAAGCGTTAAGCCAAGCGCTAAACCAAGCGCCAAGCCAAGCGCCAAAACAAGCGCCAAGTCAAGCGCCAAGCCAAGCACCAATTAAAGCGCCAAACTAAGCACCAAGCCAAGCGCCAACCCAAGGCAAAGTAAAGCACCAAACCAAGCACCAAGTCAAGCGCCAACCCAAGCGCCAAGTCAAGCGCCAGGCCAAGCGCCACGTAAAGCGCCAAACCGAGCACCAAGCCAAGCGCCAACCCAAGCGCCAAGTAAAGCGCCAAACCAAGCACCAAGCCAAGCGCCAACCCAAGCGTCAAGTCAAGCGCCAAGCCAAACGCCAATTAAAGCGCCAAGTAAAGCGCGAAACCAAGCACCAAGCCAAGCGCCCACCCAAACGCCAAGTCAAGCACCAAGCCAAGCGTTAAGTAAAGCGCCAAACCAATCACCACGCCAAGCGCCAACAAAAGCCCCAAATCAAGTGCCAAGCCATGCGACAAACCAAGCGCCAAACCAAGCGCAAAGGCAAGCTTTAAACCAAGCGCCAAGCCAAGCGCCACGCGAAGCGCCAAGCCAAGCGCCAAGCCAATTGCCAAGCCATGCGTCAAGCCAAGCGTTAAGCCAAGCCACAAGCCAAGCGCTAAGCCAAGCGCGATGCCCAGCACCAAGGCAAGCGCCAAGCCAAACGCCAAGCCAAGTGCCAAACCAAGCTTAAAGCCAAGCGGCAAGAAAAGCGCCAAGCTAAGTGCCAAGCCATGCGACAAGCCAAGCGCCAAGCCAAGCGCAAAGCCAAGCTATAAACCAAGCGCCAAGCCAAGCGCCAAGCCAAGCGCCAAGCCAAGCGCCAAGCCAAGTGCCAAGCCATGCGTCAAGCCAAGCGTTAAGCCAAGCCACAAGCCAAGCGCTAAGAAAAGCGCAAAACCAAGCGCCAAGCTAAGTGCCAAGCCATGCAAACAAACCAAGCGTTAAGCCAAGCGCCAAGCCAAGCTTTAAACCAAGCGCCAAGCCAAGCGCCAAGCCATGCGCCAAACCAAGCGCCAAGCTAAGTGCCAAACCAAGCGCAAAGTCAAGCGGCAGGACAAGCGCCAAGCTGAGTGCCAAGCCATGCGACAAACCAAGCGCCAAGCCAAGCGCAAAGCCAATCTTTAAACCAAGCGCCAAGCCAAGCGCCAAGCCAAGCGCCAAGCTAGGCGCCAAGCCAAGTGCAAACCCAGACGTTAAACTAAGCGCTAAACCAAGCATAAACCCAAGCGCCAAGCCAAGCGCTAAGCTAAGCGCCAAGCCAAGCGCCAAACCAAGCGCAAAGCCAAGCGCCAAGCCAAGCGTTAAGCCAAGCGTAAAGCCAAGCGCCAAGCCAAGCGCTAAGCCAAGCGCCAAACCAAGCACCAAGCCAAGCGCCAAGCCAAGCGCTAAGCCAAGCGCCAAGCCAAGCGCTAAGCCAAGCGCCAAACCAAGCGCCAAGCTAAGTGCCAAGCCATGCGACAAGCCAAGCGCCAAGCCAAGCGTCAAGCCAAGCGCCAAGCCGAGCGCCAAGCCATGCGCCCAGCCAAGCGCCAGGCCAAACGCCTAGCCTAACGCCATGCTAAGCGCCAAACCAAGCACCAAGCCAAGCGCCAAGCCAAGCGCTAAGCCAAGCGCCAAGCCAAGCGCTAAGCCAAGCGCCAAACCAAGCGCCAAGCTAAGTGCCAAGCCAAGCGCCAAGCCAAGCGCCAAGCCAAGCGCCAAGCCAAGCGCCAAGCCAAGCGCCAGGCCAAACGCCTAGCCTAACGCCATGCTAAGCGCCAAACCAAGCACCAAGCCAAGCGCCAAGCCAAGCGCTAAGCCAAGCGCCAAGCTAAGTGCCAAGCCATGCGACAAACCAAGCGCCAAGCCAAGCGCCAAGCCAAGCTTTAAACCAAGCGCCAAGCCAAGCGGAAAGCCAAGCGCCAAACCAAGCGCCAAGCCAAGTGCCAAACCAAGCGCAAAGTCAAGCGGTAAGACCAGCGCCAAGCCATGCGTCAAGCCAAGCGTTAAGCCAAGCGCCAAGCCAAACGCTAAGCCAAGCGCCAAACCAAGCCCCAAGCTAAGTGCCAAGCTATGCGACAAGGCAAGCGCCAAGCCAAGCGCCAAGCCAAGCTGTAAACCGAGCGCAAAGATAAGCGCCAAGGCAAGCGCTAAGCCAAGCGCCAAGCCAAGCGCCAAGCCAAGCGCCAAGCCAAGCGCCAAGCCAGGCGCTACACCAAACGCAAAGCCGAGCGTCAAGCCAAGCGCCAAGGCAAGCGCCAAGCCAAGCGCAAGCCACGCACCAAGCCAAACGCAAAGCCAAGCGACAAGCCAAGCGCGAAGTTAATCGCCTAGGCAAGCGCCAAACTAAGCACTAAGCCAAGCGCCAAGCCAAGCGCCAAGCCAAGCGCCAAGCTAAGCGCCAAGCCAAGCGCCAAGCCAAGCGCAAGCCACCTGCTAAGCCAAGCGCCAAGCCAAGTGCTAAGCCAAACGCCAAAACAAGCGCCAAGCCAAGCGCCAAACCAAGCACCCAGTCAAGCGACAAGTCAAGCGCCAAGCCAAGCGCCAAGCAAAGCTGCAAACCGAGCGCCAAGCCAAGCGCCAAGCCAAGCGCTAAGCCAAGCGCCAAACCAAGCGCCAAGCTAAGTGCCAAGCCAAGCGCCAAGCCAAGCGCCAAGCCAAGCGCCAAGCCAAGCGCCAGGCCAAACGCCTTGCCTAACGCCATGCTAAGCGCCAAACCCAGCACCAAGCCAAGCGCCAAGCCAAGCGCTAAGCCAAGCGCCAAGCTAAGTTCCAAGCCATGCGACAAACCAAGCGCCAAGCCAAGCGCCAAGCCAAGCTTTAAACCAAGCGCCAAGCCAAGCGGAAAGCCAAGCGCCAAACCAAGCGCCAAGCCAAGTGCCAAACCAAGCGCAAAGTCAAGCGGTAAGACCAGCGCCAAGCCATGCGTCAAGCCAAGCGTTAAGCCAAGCGCCAAGCCAAACGCTAAGCCAAGCGCCAAACCAAGCCCCAAGCTAAGTGCCAAGCTATGCGACAAGGCAAGCGCCAAGCCAAGCGCCAAGCCAAGCTGTAAACCGAGCGCAAAGATAAGCGCCAAGGCAAGGGCTAAGCCAAGCGCCAAGCCAAGCGCCAAGCCAAGCGCCAAGCCAAGCGCTACACCAAACGCAAAGCCGAGCGTCAAGCCAAGCGCCAAGGCAAGCGCCAAGCCAAGCGCAAGCCACGCACCAAGCCAAGCGCAAAGCCAAGCGACAAGCGAAGCGCGAAGTTAATCGCCTAGGCAAGCGCCAAACTAAGCACTAAGCCAAGCGCCAAGCCAAGCGCCAAGCCAAGCGCCAAGCTAAGCGCCAAGCCAAGCGCCAAGCCAAGCGCAAGCCACCTGCTAAGCCAAGCGCCAAGCCAAGTGCTAAGCCAAACGCCAAAACAAGCTCCAAGCAAAGCTGCAAACCACGCGCCAAGCCAAGCGCCAAGCCAAGCGCCAAGCCAAGCGTCAAACAAAGCGCTTTACCAAGCGCAAAGCTAAGCGCCAAGCTATGCGCCAAACCAAGCGCTAAGCCAGGCGCCAAGCTAGGCGTAAAGCCGAGCTCTAGGTCAAGCGCCAAACCAAGCGCAAGGTTAAGCGCCAAGGCAAGCGCCAAGCCAAGCGCTTAGCCACGCGCCAAGCCAAGCGCAATGCCAAGCGCCAAGCCAAGCGCCAAGCCAAGCGCCAAGCCAAGCGCAAGCCACCTGCTAAGCCAAGCGAAAAGCCAAGTGCTAAGCCAAACGCCAAAACAAGCGCCAAGCCAAGCGCCAAACCAAGCACCCAGTCAAGCGGCAAGTCAAGCGCCAAGCCAAGCGCCAAGCAAAGCTGCAAACCGAGCGCCAAGCCAAGCGCCAAGCCAAGCGCCAAGCCAAGCGTCAAACAAAGCGCTTTACCAAGCGCAAAGCTAAGCGCCAAGCTATGCGCCAAACCAAGCGCTAAGCCAGGCGCCAAGCTAGGCGTAAAGCCGAGCTCTAGGTCAAGCGCCAAACCAAGCGCAAGGTTAAGCGCCAAGGCAAGCGCCAAGCCTAGCGCTTAGCCACGCGCCAAGCCAAGCGCAATGCCAAGCGCCAAGCCAAGCGCCAAACCAAGCGCCAAGCCAACCGCCCAGCCAAGCGCCAAACCAACCGCTGAGTTAAATGCCAAAACAAGCTCCAAGCCAAGCGCCAACCCAAGCGCCAAGTCAAGCGCCAAGCCACGTGCCAAGCCAAGCTCCAAACCAAGCGCCCAGCCAATCGCCAAACCAAGCGCCAAGTCAAGCGCCAAAATAAGCGCCAAGTCAAGCGCCTAGCCAAGCGCTAAGCCAAGCGTAAAGCCAAGCGCCAAGCCAAGCGCTAAGCCAAGCGCCAAACAGAGCACCAAGCTAAGTTCCAAGCCATGCGACAAGCCAAGCGCTAAGCCAAGCGCCAAGCCAAGCTGTAAACCGAGCGCACAGATAAGCGCCAAGGCAAGCGCTAAGCCAAGCGCCAAGCCAAGCGCAAAGCCAAGCGCCAAGCCAAGCGTCAAACCAAGCGCAAAGCCAAGCGCCAACCCAGGCTGCAAGCTAAGCGCCAAGCCAAGCGCCAAGCCAAGCACCAAGCCAAGCGCCAACCAAGCGCCAAGTCAAGCGCCAAACCAAGCTCCAAGTAAAGCGCGAAACCAATCACCACGCCAAGAGCCAACTTAAGCGCCAAGCCAAGCGCTAGGCCAAGCGCCAAAAAAGCGCAAAGCCAATCGCCAAGCCAAGCGCAAGGCCAAGCGCGAATCCAAGCGCGAAGCCCAGCACCAAACCAAGCGCCAAGCCAAACGCCAAGTCAAGTGCCAAACCAAGCTCAAAGCCAAGCGGCAAGCCAAACGCCAAGCCAAGTGCCAAACCAAGCTCAAAGCCAAGCGCCAAGCCAAGCTGTAAACCGAGCGCACAGATAAGCGCCAAGGCAAGCGCTAAGCCAAGCGCCAAGCTAAGCGCCAAACCAAGCGCAAAGCCAAGCGCCAACCCAGGCTGCAAGCTAAGCGCCAAGCCAAGCGCTAAGCCAAGCACCAAGCCATACGCCAAGCCAAGCGCCAAACCAAGCGCAAAAACCAAGCACCAAGCCAGGCGCCACGCCTGGCGCCAAGTCAAGTTGCAATCCAAGCGCCAAAACAAGCGGCAAGCCAAGCGACAAGTGAAGGTCTACGCTAAGCGCCAAACCAAGCGCAAAGCCGATCGCCAAGCCAAGCGCCAACCCCAGCTCCAAGCCAAGCGCTAAGCCAAGCGCTAAAGCAAGCATTTAGACAAGCGCCAAGCTAATAGCCAAGACAAGATCCAAGCCAAACGATAAGCCAAGCGCCAAACCAAGCGCCAACCCAAGCACCTGGCCAAGCGCCAAGCCAAGCGCAAAGCCAAGCGCCAAGCCAAGCATCAAGACCCAACCCACGTGCCAAGCCAAGCGCCAAGCCAAGCTCCCAGTCAAGCGCCAAAGCAAGTGCCAAGCCAAGCGACAAGCCACACGCCAAGCCAAGCGCCAAACCAAACGCCAAGTTAAGCGCCAAGCCACGCGCTAAGCCAAACGCCAAGCCAAGCGCCAAACCACGCGCCAACCCAAACGCCAAACAAGCGCCAAGCCAAGCGCCAAGCCAAGAGCCAAGTAAAGCGCCAACGCAAGCGCTAAGTCAAGCGCCAAGCCAAAAGCCAAGCCAAGCGCCATGCCAAGCGCTAAGTCAAGCGCCAAGCCGAGCGCCAAGTCAAGCGCTAGGCCAAGCGCCAAGTCAAGCGCCAAGCCAAGCGCTAAACCAAGCGCCAAGCCAAGCGCCAAAACAAGCACCAAGTCAAGCGCTAAGCCAAGCACCAATTAAAGCGCCAAACCAAGCACCAAACCAAGCGCCAACCCAAGGCAAAGTAAAGCACCAAACCAAGCACCAAGTCAAGCGCCAACCCAAGCGCCAAGTAACGCGCCAAACCAAGCACAAAGCCAAGCGCCAACCCAAGCGTCAAGTCAAGCGCCAAGCCAAACGCCAATTAAAGCGCCAAGTAAAGCGCGAAACCAAGCACCAAGCCAAGCGCCCACCCAAACGCCAAGTCAAGCGCCAAGCCAAGCGTTAAGTAAAGCGCCAAATTAATCACCACGCCAAGCGCCAACAAAAGCGCCAAATCAAGCGACAAGCCTAGCGCCAAGTGAAGCACTAAACCAAGCACCAAGCCAAGCGCCAACCAAGCGCCAAGTCAAGCGCCAAACCAAGCGCGAAGTAAAGCGCAAAACCAATCACCACGCCAAGCGCCAACTTAAGCGCTAAGCCAAGCGCTAGGCCAAGCGCCAAAAAAGGCGCAAAGCCAATCGCCAAGCCAAGCGCAAAGCCAAGCGCGAATTCAAGCGCGAAGCCCAGCACCAAGCCAAGCGCCAAGCCAAACGCCAAGCCAAGTGCCAAACCAATTTCAAAGCCAAGCGGCAAGACAAGCGTCAAGCTAAGTGCCAAGCCATGCGACAAGCCAAGCGCCAAGCCAAGCGCAAAGCCAAGCTTTAAACCAGGCCACGGTTCATTTAAAACATATACCCACCGAATCGGTAAATCAGAAACGGAGAATTGCATATACTGCGGTCAAATTGATACAGCGGAGCATACGGTGATGACTTGTGATAAGTGGCACAGAGAGCGGTCACAGCTATACATAGAACTTGGAAGGAACTTAACCGTACATAACATAATTGAGACAATGACACAAACACTAGAAAACTGGAGGAAAATACATCAATTTATAAGAACGGTTATGAGTAAAAAAGAGGCAAAAGAACGTAGACTCCAGGGCCTTTAGCGAAGAAATCAAAGAATGTATGAAAGCTACTGATAGTTGAAACTGAGTTACCTGACTGCCAGATGCACCTGATGTATGGTACACACAACTTTTCCGGGTGCCTTATACGTGGCAAAATGGGGGAGTTTTAGCAGGTAAGAATCCTGCACGCCAACACGTACGGGCGTATTGGTGTCTTAAGAAGATTTCTCCTCCGAAAAAAAAAAAAAAAAAGCTTTAAACCAAGCGCCAAGCCAAGCTCCCAGCCAAGCGCCAAGCCAAGCGCCAAGCCAAGCGCCAAGCCATGCGTCAAGCCAAGCGTTAAGCCAAGCCACAAGCCAAGCGCTAAGCCAAGCGCCAAACTAAGCGCCAAGCTAAGTGCCAAGCCATGCGACAAACCAAACGTTAAGCCAAGCGCCAAGCCAAGCTTTAAGCCAAGCGCCAAGCCAAGCGCCAAGCCGAGCGCCAAACCAAGCGCAAAGCCAAGTGCCAAACCAAGCGCAAAGTCAAGCCTTAAACCAAGCGCCAAGCTAAGTGCCAAGCCATGCGACAAACCAAGCGCCAAGCCAAGCGCAAAGCCAAGCCTTAAACCAAGCGCCAAGCCAAGCGCCAAGCCAAGTGCCAAACCAAGTGCAAAGTCAAGTGGCAAGACAAGCGACAAGCCATGCGTCATGGCCAAGCGCGAATCCGAGCGCGAAGCCCAGCACCAAGCCAAGCGCCAAGCCAAACGCCAAACCAGGTGCCAAACCAAGCTCAAAGCCAAGCGGCAAGACAAGCGCCAAGCTAAGTGCCAAGCCATGCGACAAGCCAAGCGTTAAGCCAAGCGCAAAGCCATGCTTTAAACCAAGCGCCAAGCCAAGCGCCAAACCAAACTTTAAACCAAGCGCCAAGCCAAGCGCCAAGCCAAGCGCCAAACCAAGCGCCAAGCCAAGTGCCAAACCAAGCGCAAGGTCAAGCGGCAGGACAAGCGCCAAGCTAAGTGCCAAGCCATGCGACAAACCAAGCGCCATGCCAAGCGCAAAGCCAAGCTTCAAACCAAGCGCCAAGCCAAGCGCCAAGCCAAGCGCCAAACCAAGCGCCAAGCCAAGTGCCAAACCAAGCGCAAGGTCAAGCGGCAAGACAAGCGCCAAACCAAGCGCCAAGCTAAGTGCCAAGCCATGCGACAAACCAAGCGTTAAGCCAAGCGCCAAGCCACGCTTTAAAGCAAGCGCTAAGCCAAGCGCCAAGCCAAGCGCCAAACCAAGCGCCAAGCCAAGCGCCAAACCAAGCGCAAAGTCAAGCGGCGGGACAAGCGCCAAGCTAAGTGCCAAGCCAAGCACCAAGCCAAGCGCCAAACCAAGCGCCAAGCCAAGTGCCAAACCAAGCGCCAAGCCAAGCGCTAAGCCAAGCGCCAAACCAAGCGCCAAGCTAAGTGCCAAGCCATGCGGCAAGCCAAGCGCCAAGCCAAGCACCAAGCCAAGAGCAAAGCCAAGCTTTAAACCAAGCGCCAAGCCAAGCGCCAAGCCAAGCGCCAAGCCAAGCGCCAAACCAAGCGCCAAGCCAAGTGCCAAACCAAGCGCCAAGCCAAGCGCTAAGCCAAGCGCCAAACCAAGCGCCAAGCTAAGTGCCAAGCCATCCGACAAGCCAAGCGCCAAGCCAAGCGCCAAGCCAAGCGCCAAGCCAAGCGCCCAGCTAAGCGCCAAACCAAGCGCTAAGTCAAATGCCAAACTAAGCTCCAAGCCAAGCGCCAACCCAAGCGCCAAGTCAAGCGCCAAGCCACGTGCCAAGCCAAGCGCCAAACCAAGCGCCAAGCCAATCGCCAAGCCAAGCGCCAAGCCAAGCTGTAAACCGAGCGCAAAGATAAGCGCCAAGGCAAGCGCTAAGCCGAGCGCCAAGCCAAGCGCCAAGCCAAGCGCCAAGATAAGCGCCATGCCAAGCGCCAGGCCAAACGCCTAGCCTAACGCCATGCTAAGCGCCAAACCAAGCACCAAGCCAAGCGCCAAGCCAAGCGCCAGGCTAAACGCCAAGCCAAGTGCCAAAACATGCGCAAAGTCAAGCGGCAAGACAAGCGCCAAGCCAAGCGCTAAGCCAAGCGCCAAACCAAGCGCCAAGCTCAGTGCCAAGCCAAGCGCCAAACCAAGCGCCAAGGCAAGCGCCAAACCAAGCGCCAAGCCAAGCGCCCAGCTAAGCGCCAAACCAAGCGCTAAGTCAAATGCCAAACTAAGCTCCAAGCCAAGCGCCAACCCAAGCGCCAAGTCAAGCGCCAAGCCACGTGCCAAGCCAAGCGCCAAACCAAGCGCCCAGCCAATCGCCAAGCCAAGCGCCAAGCCAAGCTGTAAACCGAGCGCAAAGATAAGCGCCAAGGCAAGCGCTAAGCCGAGCGCCAAGCCAAGCGCCAAGCCAAGCGCCAAGATAAGCGCCATGCCAAGCGCCAGGCCAAACGCCTAGCCTAACGCCATGCTAAGCGCCAAACCAAGCACCAAGCCAAGCGCCAAGCCAAGCTCCAAGCCAAGCGCCAGGCCAAACGCCAAGCCAAGTGCCAAACCATGCGCAAAGTCAAGCGGCAAGACAAGCGCCAAGCCATGCGTCAAGCCAAGCGTTAAACCAAGCGCCAAGCCAAGGGCTAAGCCAAGCGCCAAACCAAGCGCCAAGCTAAGTGCCAAGCCATGCGACAAACCAAGCGCCAAGCCAAGCCCCAAGCCAAGCTTTAAACCAAGCGCCAAGCCAAGCGCCAAACCAAGCGCCAAACCAAGCCGCAAGCCACGTGCCAAACCAACCGCAAAGTCAAGCGGCAAGACATGCGCCAAGTTAAGTGCCAAGCCATGCGACAAGCTAAGCGCCAAGCCAAGCGCAAAGCCAAGCTTTAAACGAAGCGCCAAGCCAAGCGCCAAGCCAAGCGCCAAACCAAGCGCCAAGCCAAGTGCCAAACCAAGCGCAAAGTCAAGCGGCAAGACAAGCGCCAAGCCATGCGTCAAGCCAAGCGCCAAATTAAACGCCAAGTCAAGTGCCAAGCCAAGTGCCCAGCGCAGCGCCAAGCCACATGCCCAAACAGCGCCAAGCCAAGCGCCAAGCCAAGCGCCAAGCCAAGCACCAAACCACGCGTCCAGCCAAGCGCCAAGCCACGCGCCAAGGCGAACGTCAAGCTATGCGCCAGGCCAAGCGCCAAGCCAAGCGCCAAGCCAAGTGCCAAGCCACGCGCTAAGAAAAGCGCTAAGCTAAGCGCCAAGACAAGCGCCCAGCCAAGCGCCAACCCACGCGCCAAGTAAGGCGCCAAGCCATGCGCCAAGCCAAGCGCCAAGACAAGCGCCAAAGCAAACGCCCAGCCAAGCGCCAATCCAGGCTTAAAACCACGCGCCAAGAAAAGCGCCAAGCAAAACGCCAAGCCAAGCGCCAAGCCAAGCGCCAAAAATAAACGCCCAGCCAAGCGCCAAACCACGCGCCAAGGAGAACGCCAAGCCATGCGCCAAGCCAAGGCCAAACCAAACGCCAAGCCAAGCGCCAAGCCAAGCGCCCAGCCAAGCGCCACGCCAGGCTTAAAACCACCTGCCAAGAAAAGCGCCAAGCAAAACGCCAAGCCAAGCGCCAAGCCAAGCGCCAAAAATAAACGCCCAGCCAAGCGCCAAGCCACGCGCCAAGGAGAACGCCAAGCCATGCGCCAAGCCAAGCGTCAAACCAAACGCCAAGCCAAGCGCCAAGTTATGCGCCAGGCCAAGCGCCAATCCAAGCGATAAGATAAGTGCCAAGCCACGCGCCAAAAGAAGCGCGAAGCTAAGCGATAAGCCACGCGCCAAGAAACGCGCCAAGCCAAGCGCCAAGCCAAGCGCCAAGCCAAATGCCAAGCCACGCGCCAAGAAAAACGCCAAGCCAAGCGCCAAGCCAAGCGCCAAGCCACGCTTTAAGCCACGCGCCAAGCCAAGCGCTAAGCCAAGCTCCAAAAAGATCGCCAAACCAAGCGCCAATCCAAACGCCAAGCCAAGCGCTCAGCCAAGCGCCAAGCAACGCACCAACAAAAGCGCCAAGCCAAGCGCCAAGCCAAGCGCCAAACCAAGTGCCAAGCCACGCTCCAAGAAAGCGCCAGGTTAAACCACAAGCCACGCGCCAAGAAAGCGCCAAGCCAAGCGTCTAGCCAAGCGCCAAGCTAAGCGCCAAGCCAAGCGCTAAGCCAAGCCCCAAACCAAGCGCCAAGCTAAGTGCCAAGCCATGCGACAAACCAAGCGCCAAGCCAAGCCCCAAGCCAAGCTTTAAACCAAGCGCTAAGCCAAGCGCCAAGCCAAGCGCCAAACCAAGCCCCAAGCCAAGTGCCAAACCAACCGCAAAGTCAAGCGGCAAGACATGCGCCAAGCTAGGTGCCAAGCCAAGCTCAAAGCCAAGCTTTAAACAAAGCGCCAAGCCAAGCGCCAAGCCAAGCGCCAAACCAAGCGCCAAGCCAAGTGCCAAACCAAGCGCAAAGTCAAGCGGCAAGACATGCGCCAAGCTAAGTGCCAAGCCAAGCGCAATGCCAAACTTTAATCGACGCGCCAAGCCAAGCGCCAAGCCAAGTGCCAAACCAAGCGCCAAACCAGGCGCCAAGCCAAGTGCCAAACCAACCGCAAAGTCAAGCGGCAAGACATGCGCCAAACCAAGCGCCAAGCTAAGTGCCAAGCCATGCGACAAATCAAGCGCCAAACCAAGCGCTAAGCCAAGTGCCAAACCAAGCGCAAAGTCAAGCGGCAAGACATGCGCCTAGCCAAGCGCCAAGCCAAGCGCCAAACCAAGCGCCAAACCAGGCGCCAAGCCAAGTGCCAAACCAACCGCAAAGTCAAGCGGCAAGACATGCGCCAAACCAAGCGCCAAACCAAGCGCCAAGCCAAGTGCCAAACCAAGCGCAAGGTCAAGCGGCAAGACATGCGCCAAGCTAAGTGCCAAGCCAAGCGCAAAGCCAAGCTTTAAACGACGCGCCAAGCCAAGCGCCAAGCCAAGCGCCAAACCAAGCGCCAAACCAAGCGCCAAGCCAAGTGCCAAACCAAGCGCAAAGTCAAGCGGCAACACAAGCGCCAAGCTAAGTGCCAAGCCAAGCGCAAAGCCAAGCTTTAAACGAAGCGCCAAGCCAAGCGCCAAGCCAAGCGCCAAACCAAGCGCCAAGCCAAGTGCCAAACCAAGCGCAAAGTCAAGCGGCAAGACATGCGCCAAGCTAAGTGCCAAGCCAAGCGCAAAGCCAAGCTTTGAAACGACGCGCCAAGCCAAGCGCCAAGCCAAGCGCCAAACCAAGCGCCAAACCAGGCGCCAAGCCAAGTGCCAAACCAACCGCAAAGTCAAGCGGCAAGACATGCGCCAAGCTAAGTGCCAAGCCAAGCGCAAAGCCAAGCTTTAAACGAAGCGCCAAGCCAAGCGCCAAGCCAAGCGCCAAACCAAGCGCCAAGCCAAGTGCCAAACCTAGCGCAAAGTCAAGCGGCAAGACATGCGCCAAGCTAAATGCCAAGCCAAGCGTAAAGCCAAGCTTTAAACGAAGCGCCAAGCCAAGCGCCAAGCCAAGCGCCAAACCAAGCGCCAAGCCAAGTGCCAAACCAAGCGCAAAGTCAAGCGGCAAGACAAGCGCCAAGCCATGCGTCAAGCCAAGCGTTAAGCCAAGCGCCAAGCCAAGCTCTAAGCCAAGCGCCAAACCAAGCGCCAAGCTAAGTGCCAAGTAATGCGACAAGCCAAGCGCCAAGCCAAGCGCCAAGCCAAGCTGTAAACCAAACCCCAAGCCAAGTGCCAAGCCAAGCGCTACACAAAACGCAAAGCCAAGCGCCAAGCCAAGCGCCAAGGCAAACGCCAAGCCAAGAGCAAGCCACGCGCCAAGCCAAGCGCAAAGCCAAGCGACAAACCAAGCGCGAAGTTAAGCGCCAAGGCAAGCGCCTAACCAAGCACCAAGCCAAGCGCCAAGCCAAGCGCCAAGCCAAGCGCCAAGCCAAGCGCCAAGCCAAGCGCCAAGCCAAGCGCAAGCCACCTGCTAAGCCAAGCGCCAAGCCAAGCGCTAAGCCAAAAGCCAAAACAAGCGCCAAAAAAAGCGCCAAGCCGAGCGCCAAACTAAACGCCAAGTCAAGTGCCAAGCCAAGTGCCCAGCGCAGCGCCAAGCCACATGCCCAAACAGCGCCAAGCCAAGCGCCAAGCCAAGCGCCAAGCCAAGCACCAAACCACGCGTCCAGCCAAGCGCCAAGCCACGCGCCAAGGAGAACGTCAAGCTATGCGCCAGGCCAGGCGCCAAGCTAAGCGCCAAGCCAAGTGCCAAGCCATGCGCCAAGAAAAGCGCCAAGCTAAGCGATAAGCCATGCGCCAAGCCAAGCGCCAAGACAAGCGCCAAACCAAACGCCCAGCCAAGCGCCAATCCAGGCTTAAAACCACGCGCCAAGAAAAGCGCCAAGCAAAACGCCAAGCCAAGCGCCAAGCCAAGCGCCAAAAATAAACGCCCAGCCAAGCGCCAAGCCACGCGCCAAGGAGAACGCCAAGCCATGCGCCAAGCCAAGCGCCAAACCAAACGCCAAGCCAAGCGCCAAGCCAAGCGCCCAGCCAAGCGCCACGCCAGGCTTAAAACCACGCGCCAAGAAAAGCGCCAAGCAAAACGCCAAGCCAAGCGCCAAGCCAAGCGCCAAAAATAAACGCCCAGCCAAGCGCCAAGCCACGCGCCAAGGAGAACGTCAAGCTATGCGCCAGGCCAGGCGCCAAGCCAAGCGCCAAGCCATGTGCCAAGCCACGCGCCAAGAAAAGCGCCAAGCTAAGCGCCAAGCCAAGCGCCCAGCCAAGCGACAACCCACGCGCCAAGTAAGGCGCCAAGCCATGCGCCAAGCCAAGCGCCAAGACAAGCGTCAAACCAAACGCCCAGCCAAGCGCCAATCCAGGCTTAAAACCACGCGCCAAGAAAAGCGCCAAGCAAAACGCCAAGCCAAGCGCCAAGCCAAGCGCCAAAAATAAACGCCCAGCCAAGCGCTAAGCCACGCGCCAAGGAGAACGCCAAGCCATGCGCCAAGTCAAGCGCCAAACCAAACGCCAAGCCAAGCGCCAAGCCAAGCGCCCAGCCAAGCGCCACGCCAGGCTTAAAACCACGCGCCAAGAAAAGCGCCAAGCAAAACGCCAAGCCAAGCGCCAAGCCAAGCGCCAAAAATAAACGCCCAGCCAAGCGCCAAACCACGCGCCAAGGAGAACGCCAAGCCATGCGCCAAACCAAGCGCCAAGCCAAACGCCAAGATAAGCGCCAAGTTATGCGCCAGGCCAAGCACCAATCCAAGCGATAAGATAAGTGCCAAGCCACGCGCCAAAAAAAGCGCAAAGCTAAGCGATAAGCCACGCGCCAAGAAAAGCGCCAAGCCAAGCGCCAAGCCAAGCGCCAAGCCAAGCGCCAAACCAAACGCCCAGCCAAGCGCCAAGAGAGGCGCAAAACCAAGCGCCAAGAAAAGCGCCAAGCCGTGTGCCAAGCCAAGCGCCAAGTTAAGCGCCAAGCCAAGTGCCAAGCCACATGCCAAGAAATACTCCAAGCCAAGCGACAAACCACGCGATAAGAAAAGCGCCAAGCCAAGCGCCAAGCCAAACGCCAAACCAAGCGCCAAACCAAACGCCCAGCCAAGCGCCAAGCCAGGCGCAAAACCACGCGCCAAGAAAAGCGCCAAGCCGTGCGCCAAACCAAGCGCCAAGTTAAGAGCCAAGCCAAGTGCCAAGCCACATGCCAAGAAAAGCTCCAAGCCAAGCGACAAACCACGCGATAAGAAAAGCGCCAAACCAAGCGCCAAGCCAAGCGCCAAGCCAAATGCCAAGCCACGCGCCAAGAAAAACGCCAAGCCAAGCGCCAAGCCAAGCGCCAAGCCACGCTTTAAGCCACGCGCCAAGCCAAGCGCTAAGCCAAGCTCCAAGGAGATCGCCAAACCAAGCGCCAATCCAAACGCCAAGCCAAGCGCTCAGCCAAGCGCCAAGCAACGCGCCAACAAAAGCGCCAAGACAAGCGCCAAGCCAAGCGCCAAACCAAGTGCCAAGCCACGCTCCAAGAAAGCGCCAAGTTAAACGACAAGCCACGCGCTAAGAAAGCGCCAAGCCAAGCGTCTAGCCAAGCGCCAAGCTAAGCGCCAAGCTAAGCAGCAAGCCAACCGCCAAGCCACGCGCCAAGAAAAGCGCTAAGCCAAGCGCCAAACCACGCGCCAAGCCACGCTTTAAAAAAAGCGTCAAGCCAAGCGCTAAGCCAAGCACCAACCCAATCGCCCACCCAAGCGCCAAGCCACGCGCCAAGGAGAGCGCCAAGCCATGCGCCAAGCCAAGCGCCAAGCCAAGCGCCAAGCCAAGCGCAAAGCCAAGCGCCATGCCAAGTGCCAAGCCACGCGCCAAGAAAAGCACCAAGCCAAGCGACAAGCTACGCTCCAAGAAAAACGCCAAGCCAATCGCCAAGCCAAGCGCCCAGCCAAGCGCCAAGCCACGCGCCAAGGAGAGCGTTAAGCCATGCGCTAAGACAAGCACCAAGCCAAGCGCCAAGCCAAGCGCCAAGTCACGCGCCAAGGAAAGCGCCAAGCCAAGAGTCAAGCCAAGCGCTAAGCCAAGCGCCCAGCCAGCCAAGCGCCAAGCTAAACGCCAAGTCACGCGCCAAAAAAAGCGCCAAGCCACGCGCCAAGCCAAGCGCCAAGCCAAGTGCTAAGCCACCCGCCAAGAAAAGCGCCAAGCGCCAAGCCACGCGCCAAGAAAGCTCCAAGCTAAGCGCCAAGCCAAGACCCAAGCCAAGCGTCAAGCCAAGCGACGAGACAAACGCCAAGCCACGCGCCAAGAAGAGCGACATGCCATGCGCCAAGCCAAACGCCAAGCCACGCGCCAAGAAAAGCGCCAAGCCAAGCGACAAGCCACGCGCCAAACAAAGCGCCAAGCCAAGCGCCAAGCCACGCGCCAAGTCAAGCGCCAAGCCACGCGCCAAAAAGAGCGCCAAACCAATCGACAAACCACGCGCCAAGCCACGCGCCAAGAAAAGCGCAAAGCCCAGCGCCAAGCCAAGCAACTAGCCACTCGCCAAGAAAAGCTTTAAGCCAAGCGCCAAGACAAGCGCCAAGCCAAGCGTTAAAGAAATCACCAAGCCAAGCGCCAGGGCAAGCGCCAAGCCAAGCGCCAAGCCAAGCGCCAAGCCAAGCGCCAAACCAAGGCCAAGCGCCAAACCAAACGCCAACCCAAGCGCCAAAAAAATCACTAAGCCAAACGCCATGGCAAGCGCCAAGCCAAGCGCCAAGCCAAGCGCCAAGCCAAGCGCCAAACCAAGCGCTAAGCCAAGCGCCAAATCGAGCACCAAGCCAAACGCCAAAGAAATCACCAAGCCAAGCGCCAGGGCAAGCTCCAAGCCAAGCGCCAAGTTAAGCGCCAAGCCAAGCGCCAAGCCAAGCGCCAAGCCAAGCGCCAAACCAAGCGTCAAACTAAGCACCAAGCCAAGCGCCAAAAAAATCACCAAGCCAAGCTCCAGGGCAAGCGTTAAGCCAAGCGCCAAGCCAAGCGCCAAGCCAAGCGCCAAACCAAGCGCCTAGCCAAGCGCCAAATCGAGCACCAAGTCAAGCGCCAAAGAAGTCACCAAGCCAAGCGCCAGGGCAAGCGCTAAGCCAAGCGCCAAGCGAAGCGCCAAACCAATCGCCAAAGAAATCACAAAGCCAAGCGCCAGGGCAAGCGCTAAGCCAAGCGCCAAGCCAAGCGCCAAACCAAGCGCCAAGCCAAGCGCAAAATCAAGCGCCAAACCAAGCGCCAAGTCAAGCGCCAAGCCAATCGCCAAAGCAAGCACCATGCCAAGCGCCAAGCCAAGGGCTAAGTCAAGCGCCAAACCAAGCGCCAAGCCAAGCGCCAGGGCAAGCCCCAAGCCAAGCGCCAAGCCAAGCGCCAAGCCAAGCGCCAAACCAAGCGTCAAACTAAGCACCAAGCCAAGCGCCAAAAAAATCACCAAGCCAAGCGCCAGGGCAAGCGCCAAGCCAAGCGCCAAGCCAAGCGCCAAGCCAAGCGCCAAACCAAGCGCCAAGCCAAGCGCCAAATCGAGCACCAAGCCAAGCGCCAAAGAAATCACCAAGCCAAGCGCCAGGGCAAGCGTTAAGCCAAGCGCAAAGCGAAGCGCCAAACCAAGCGCCAAGCCAAGCGCCAAAGGAATTACCAAGCCAAGCGCCAGGGCAAGCGCTAAGCCAAGCGCCAAGCCAAGCGCCAAACCAAGCGCCAAGCCAAGCGCCAAATCAAGCGCCAAACCAAGCGCCAAGTAAAGCGCCAAGCCAAGCGCCAAAGCAAGCACCATGCCAAGCGCCAAGCCAAGGGCTAAGTCAAGCGCCAAACCAAGCGCCAAGCCAAGCGCCAGGGCAAGCGCCAAGCCAAGCGCCAAGCCAAGCCCCCAACCAAGCGCCAAACCAAACGCCAAACCAAGCGCCAAGCCAAGCGCCAAAGCAAGCACCATGCCAAGCGTCAAGCCTAGCGCCAAGCCAAGCGTCAAAATAGGCGCTAACCTAGGCACCAAGCCACACGCCAAACCAAGCGCCAAGCTGCACGCCAAGCCAAGCGCCCAGCCAAGCGCCAAGCCACGCGCCAAGGGGAGCGCTAAGCCAGTCGCCAAACCAAGCGCCAAGAGAAGCGCCAAGCCAAGCGCCAAGCCAAGCGGCAAGCCAAGCGCCAAGCCAAGCGCCTAACCAAGCGCCAAGCCAAACGCCAAACCACGCGCCAAGAAGAGCGCCAAGCTACGCGCCAAGGAGAGCGTCAAGCCATGCGTTAAGGCAAGCGCCAAGCCAAGCGCTAAGCTGCGCGCCAAAAAAAAACGCCAAGGAAAGCGCCAAGCCAAGCGTCAAGCTAAGCGCCAAGCCAAGCGAACAGCCAAGCGCCAAGCCACGCGCCAAGGAGAGCGCCAAGCTACGCGCCAAGGAGAGCGTCAAGCCATGCGTTAAGGCAAGCGCCAAGCCAAGCGCTAAGCTGCGCGCCAAAAAAAAACGCCAAGGAAAGCGCCAAGCCAAGCGTCAAGCTAAGCGCCAAGCCGAGCGAACAGCCACGCGCCAAGCCAAGCGCCAAGCCAAGTGCCAAGCCACCCGCCAAGAAAAGCGCTAAACCAAGCGACAAGCCATTCGCCAAGAAAGCGCCAAGCCCAGCGCCAAGCCAAGCGCCCAGCCAAGCGCCAAGCCACGCGCCAAGGAATGCGCCAAGCCATGCGCCAAGCCAAGCGCCAAGCTAAACGCCCAGCCAAGCGCCAAGCCACGCACCAAGTCACGCGCCAAGCCAAGCAACAAGACACGCGCCACGAAAGCGGCAAGCCAAGCGTCTAGCCAAGCGCCAAGCCAAGAACCAAGCCAAGCAACAAGCCAAGCGCCAACTTAAGCGCCAAGATACGCACTAAGCCAAGCGCCAACTCAACTGCCAAGATAGGCGCTAACCCAAGCACCAATCCACACGCCAAACCAAGCGCCAAGATAAGCGCCAAATCAAGCGCCAAGACATGCGCCAAGCCAAACGTCAAGGCAAGCGCTAAGCCAGGCGCTAAGCCAAGCGCCAACTCAAGCGCCAAGATAGGCGCTAACCAAAGCTCCAAGCCACACGCCAAACCAAGCGCCAAGCCAATCGCCAAGCCAAGCGCCAAGCCAAGCTGTAAACCGAGCGCAAAGATAAGCGCCAAGGCAAGCGCTAAGCAGAGCGCCAAGCCAAGCGCCAAGCCAAGCGCCAAGATAAGCGCCATGCCAAGCGCCAGGCCAAACTCCTAGCCTAACGCCATGCTAAGCGCCAAACCAAGCACCAAGCCAAGCGCCAAGCCAAGCGCCAGGCCAAACGCCAAGCCAAGTGCCAAACCATGCGCAAAGTCAAGCGGCAACACAAGCGCCAAGCCATGCGTCAAGCCAAGCGTTAAACCAAGCGCCAAGCCAAGCGCTAAGCCAAGCGCTAAAGCAAGCACTTAGACAAGCGCCAAGCTAATAGCCAAGACAAGATCCAAGCCAAACGATAAGCCAAGCGCCAAACCAAGCGCCAACCCAAGCACCTGGCCAAGCGCCAAGCCAAGCGCAAAGCCAAGCGCCAAGCCAAGCATCAAGACCCAACCCACGTGCCAAGCCAAGCGCCAAGCTAAGCTCCCAGTCAAGCGCCAAAGCAAGTGCCAAGCCAAGCGACAAGCCACACGCCAAGCCAAGCGCCAAACCAAACGCCAAGTTAAGCGCCAAGCCACGCGCTAAGCCAAACGCCAAGCCAAGCGCCAAACCACGCGCCAACCCAAACGCCAAGCCAAGCGCCAAACAAGCGCCAAGCCAAGCGCCAAGCCAAGCGCCAAGCCAAGAGCCAAGTAAAGCGCCAACGCAAGCGCTAAGTCAAGCGCCAAGCCAAAAGCCAAGCCAAGCGCCATGCCAAGCGCTAAGTCAAGCGCCAAGCCGAGCGCCAAGTCAAGCGCTAGGCTAAGCGCCAAGCCAAGCGCCATGCCAAGCGCCAGGCCAAACGCCTAGCCTAACGCCATGCTAAGCGCCAAGCACCAAGCCAAGCGCCAAGCCAAGCGCCAGGCCAAACGCCAAGCCAAGTGCCAAACCATGCGCAAAGTCAAGCGGCAAGACAAGCGCCAAGCCATGCGTCAAGCCAAGCGTTAAACCAAGCGCCAAGCCAAGCGCTAAGCCAAGCGCCAAGCCAAGCGCCAGGCCAAACGCCAAGCCAAGTGCCAAACCATGCGCAAAGTCAAGCGGCAAGACAAGCGCCAAGCCATGCGTCAAGCCAAGCGTTAAACCAAGCGCCAAGCCAAGCGCTAAGCCAAGCGCTAAAGCAAGCACTTAGACAAGCGCCAAGCTAATAGCCAAGACAAGATCCAAGCCAAACGATAAGCCAAGCGCCAAACCAAGCGCCAACCCAAGCACCTGGCCAAGCGCCAAGCCAAGCGCAAAACCAAGCGCCAAGCCAAGCATCAAGACCCAACCCACGTGCCAAGCCAAGCGCCAAGCCAAGCTCCCAGTCAAGCGCCAAAGCAAGTGCCAAGCCAAGCGACAAGCCACACGCCAAGCCAAGCGCCAAACCAAACGCCAAGTTAAGCGCCAAGCCACGCGCTAAGCCAAACGCCAAGCCAAGCGCCAAACCACGCGCCAACCCAAACGCCAAGCCAAGCGCCAAACAAGCGCCAAGCCAAGCGCCAAGCCAAGAGCCAAGTAAAGCGCCAACGCAAGCGCTAAGTCAAGCGCCAAGCCAAAAGCCAAGCCAAGCGCCATGCCAAGCGCTAAGTCAAGCGCCAAGCCGAGCGCCAAGTCAAGCGCTAGGCCAAGCGCCAAGTCAAGCGCCAAGCCAAGCGCTAAACCATGCGCCAAGCCAAGCGCCAAAACAAGCACCAAGTCAAGCGCCAAGCCAAGCACCAATTAAAGCGCCAAACCAAGCACCAAACCAAGCGCCAACCCAAGGCAAAGTAAAGCACCAAACCAAGCACCAAGTCAAGCGCCAACCCAAGCGCCAAGTAACGCGCCAAACCAAGCACAAAGCCAAGCGCCAACCCAAGCGTCAAGTCAAGCGCCAAGCCAAACGCCAATTAAAGCGCCAAGTAAAGCGCGAAACCAAGCACCAAGCCAAGCGCCCACCCAAACGCCAAGTCAAGCGCCAAGCCAAGCGTTAAGTAAAGCGCCAAATTAATCACCACGCCAAGCGCCAACAAAAGCGCCAAATCAAGCGACAAGCCTAGCGCCAAGTGAAGCACTAAACCAAGCACCAAGCCAAGCGCCAACCAAGCGCCAAGTCAAGCGCCAAACCAAGCGCGAAGTAAAGCGCAAAACCAATCACCACGCCAAGCGCCAACTTAAGCGCTAAGCCAAGCGCTAGGCCAAGCGCCAAAAAAGGCGCAAAGCCAATCGCCAAGCCAAGCGCAAAGCCAAGCGCCAAGCCAAACGCCAAGCCAAGTGCCAAACCAAGCTCAAAGCCAAGCGGCAAGACAAGCGTCAAGCTAAGTGCCAAGGCATGCGACAAGCCAAGCGCCAAGCCAAGCGCAAAGCCAAGCTTTAAACCAGGCCACGGGTCATTTAAAACATATACCCACCGAATCGGTAAATCAGAAACGGAGAATTGCATATACTGCGGTCAAATTGATACAGCGGAACATACGGTGATGACTTGTGATAAGTGGCACAGAGAGCGGTCACAGCTATACATAGAACTTGGAAGGAACTTAACCGTACATAACATAATTGAGACAATGACACAAACACTAGAAAACTGGAGGAAAATACATCAATTTATAAGAACGGTTATGAGTAAAAAAGAGGCAAAAGAACGTAGACTCCAGGGCCTTTAGCGAAGAAATCAAAGAATGTATGAAAGCTACTGATAGTTGAAACTGAGTTACCTGACTGCCAGATGCACCTGATGTATGGTACACACAACCTTTCCGGGTGCCTTATACGTGGCAAAATGGGGGAGTTTTAGCAGGTAAGAATCCTGCACGCCAACACGTACGGGCGTATTGGTGTCTTAAGAAGATTTCTCCTCCGAAAAAAAAAAAAAAAGCTTTAAACTAAGCGCCAAGCCAAGCTCCCAGCCAAGCGCCAAGCCAAGCGCCAAGCCAAGCGCCAAGCCATGCGTCAAGCCAAGCGTTAAGCCAAGCCACAAGCCAAGCGCTAAGCCAAGCGCCAAACTAAGCGCCAAGCTAAGTGCCAAGCCATGCGACAAACCAAACGTTAAGCCAAGCGCCAAGCCAAGCTTTAAGCCAAGCGCCAAGCCAAGCACCAAGCCGAGCGCCAAACCAAGCGCCAAGCCAAGTGCCAAACCAAGCGCAAAGTCAAGCCTTAAACCAAGCGCCAAGCTAAGTGCCAAGCCATGCGACAAACCAAGCGCCAAGCCAAGCGCAAAGCCAAGCGCCATGCCAAGCGCCAGGCCAAACGCCTAGCCTAACGCCATGCTAAGCGCCAAACCAAGCACCAAGCCAAGCGCCAAGCCAAGCGCCAGGCCAAACGCCAAGCCAAGTGCCAAACCATGCGCAAAGTCAAGCGGCAAGACAAGCGCCAAGCCATGCGTCAAGCCAAGCGTTAAACCAAGCGCCAAGCCAAGCGCTAAGCCAAGCGCTAAAGCAAGCACTTAGACAAGCGCCAAGCTAATAGCCAAGACAAGATCCAAGCCAAACGATAAGCCAAGCGCCAAACCAAGCGCCAACCCAAGCACCTGGCCAAGCGCCAAGCCAAGCGCAAAACCAAGCGCCAAGCCAAGCATCAAGACCCAACCCACGTGCCAAGCCAAGCGCCAAGCCAAGCTCCCAGTCAAGCGCCAAAGCAAGTGCCAAGCCAAGCGACAAGCCACACGCCAAGCCAAGCGCCAAACCAAACGCCAAGTTAAGCGCCAAGCCACGCGCTAAGCCAAACGCCAAGCCAAGCGCCAAACCACGCGCCAACCCAAACGCCAAGCCAAGCGCCAAACAAGCGCCAAGCCAAGCGCCAAGCCAAGAGCCAAGTAAAGCGCCAACGCAAGCGCTAAGTCAAGCGCCAAGCCAAAAGCCAAGCCAAGCGCCATGCCAAGCGCTAAGTCAAGCGCCAAGCCGAGCGCCAAGTCAAGCGCTAGGCCAAGCGCCAAGTCAAGCGCCAAGCCAAGCGCTAAACCAAGCGCCAAGCCAAGCGCCAAAACAAGCACCAAGTCAAGCGCCAAGCCAAGCACCAATTAAAGCGCCAAACCAAGCACCAAACCAAGCGCCAACCCAAGGCAAAGTAAAGCACCAAACCAAGCACCAAGTCAAGCGCCAACCCAAGCGCCAAGTAACGCGCCAAACCAAGCACAAAGCCAAGCGCCAACCCAAGCGTCAAGTCAAGCGCCAAGCCAAACGCCAATTAAAGCGCCAAGTAAAGCGCGAAACCAAGCACCAAGCCAAGCGCCCACCCAAACGCCAAGTCAAGGGCCAAGCCAAGCGTTAAGTAAAGCGCCAAATTAATCACCACGCCAAGCGCCAACAAAAGCGCCAAATCAAGCGACAAGCCTAGCGCCAAGTGAAGCACTAAACCAAGCACCAAGCCAAGCGCCAACCAAGCGCCAAGTCAAGCGCCAAACCAAGCGCGAAGTAAAGCGCAAAACCAATCACCACGCCAAGCGCCAACTTAAGCGCTAAGCCAAGCGCTAGGCCAAGCGCCAAAAAAGGTGCAAAGCCAATCGCCAAGCCAAGCGCAAAGCCAAGCGCGAATTCAAGCGCGAAGCCCAGCACCAAGCCAAGCGCCAAGCCAAACGCCAAGCCAAGTGCCAAACCAAGCTCAAAACCAAGCGGCAAGACAAGCGTCAAGCTAAGTGCCAAGGCATGCGACAAGCCAAGCGCCAAGCCAAGCGCAAAGCCAAGCTTTAAACCAGGCCACGGGTCATTTAAAACATATACCCACCGAATCGGTAAATCAGAAACGGAGAATTGCATATACTGCGGTCAAATTGATACAGCGGAGCATACGGTGATGACTTGTAATAAGTGGCACAGAGAGCGGTCACAGCTATACATAGAACTTGGAAGGAACTTAACCGTACATAACATAATTGAGACAATGACACAAACACTAGAAAACTGGAGGAAAATACATCAATTTATAAGAACGGTTATGAGTAAAAAAGAGGCAAAAGAACGTAGACTCCAGGGCCTTTAGCGAAGAAATCAAAGAATGTATGAAAGCTACTGATAGTTGAAACTGAGTTACCTGACTGCCAGATGCACCTGATGTATGGTACACACAACCTTTCCGGGTGCCTTATACGTGGCAAAATGGGGGAGTTTTAGCAGGTAAGAATCCTGCACGCCAACACGTACGGGCGTATTGGTGTCTTAAGAAGATTTCTCCTCCGAAAAAAAAAAAAAAGCTTTAAACTAAGCGCCAAGCCAAGCTCCCAGCCAAGCGCCAAGCCAAGCGCCAAGCCAAGCGCCAAGCCATGCGTCAAGCCAAGCCACAAGCCAAGCGCTAAGCCAAGCGCCAAACTAAGCGCCAAGCTAAGTGCCAAGCCATGCGACAAACCAAACGTTAAGCCAAGCGCCAAGCCAAGCTTTAAGCCAAGCGCCAAGCCAAGCACCAAGCCGAGCGCCAAACCAAGCGCCAAGCCAAGTG
This sequence comes from Agriotes lineatus, assembly GCA_940337035.1. Taxonomy (NCBI): domain Eukaryota; kingdom Metazoa; phylum Arthropoda; class Insecta; order Coleoptera; family Elateridae; genus Agriotes; species Agriotes lineatus. The sequence continues at coordinate 34,782 of CALNHX010003476.1, read as the reverse complement.
CCAAACCAAGCGCAAAGTCAAGCCTTAAACCAAGCGCCAATCTAAGTGCCAAGCCATGCGACAAACCAAGCGCCAAGCCAAGCGCAAAGCCAAGCCTTAAACCAAGCGCCAAGCCAAGCGCCAAACCAAGCGCCAAGCCAAGTGCCAAACCAAGTGCAAAGTCAAGTGGCAAGACAAGCGACAAGCCATGCGTCATGGCCAAGCGCGAATCCGAGCGCGAAGCCCAGCACCAAGCCAAGCGCCAAGCCAAACGCCAAGCCAACTGCCAAACCAAGCGCCAAGCCAAGTGCCAAACCAAGCGCAAAGTCAAGCGGCAGGACAAGCGCCAAGCTAAGTGCCAAGCCATGCGACAAACCAAGCGCCATGCCAAGCGCAAAGCCAAGCTTCAAACCAAGCGCCAAGCCAAGCGCCAAGCCAAGCGCCAAACCAAGCGCCAAGCCAAGTGCCAAACCAAGCGCAAGATCAAGCGGCAAGACAAGCGCCAAACCAAGCGCCAAGCTAAGTGCCAAGCCATGCGACAAACCAAGCGTTAAGCCAAGCGCCAAGCCAAGCTTTAAAGCAAACGCTAAGCCAAGCGCCAAGCCAAGCGCCAAACCAAGCGCCAAGCCAAGTGCCAAACCAAGCGCAAAGTCAAGCGGCGGGACAAGCGCCAAGCTAAGTGCCAAGCCAAGCGCCAAGCCAAGCGCCAAACCAAGTGCCAAGCCAAGTGCCAAACCAAGCGCCAAGCCAAGCGCTAAGCCAAGCGCCAAACCAAGCGCCAAGCTAAGTGCCAAGCCATGCGGCAAGCCAAGCGCCAAGCCAAGCACCAAGCCAAGAGCAAAGCCAAGCTTTAAACCAAGCGCCAAGCCAAGCGATAAGCCAAGCGCCAAGCCAAGCGCCAAACCAAGCGCCAAGCCAAGTGCCAAACCAAGCGCCAAGCCAAGCGCTAAGCCAAGCGCCAAACCAAGCGAAAAGCTAAGTGCCAAGCCATCCGACAAGCCAAGCGCCAAGCCAAGCGCCAAGCCAAGCGCCCAGCTAAGCGCCAAACCAAGCGCTAAGTCAAATGCCAAACTAAGCTCCAAGCCAAGCGCCAACCCAAGCGCCAAGTCAAGCGCCAAGCCACGTGCCAAGCCAAGCGCCAAACCAAGCGCCAAGCCAATCGCCAAGCCAAGCGCCAAGCCAAGCTGTAAACCGAGCGCAAAGATAAGCGCCAAGGCAAGCGCTAAGCCGAGCGCCAAGCCAAGCGCCAAGCCAAGCGCCAAGATAAGCGCCATGCCAAGCGCCAGGCTAAACGCCTAGCCTAACGCCATGCTAAGCGCCAAACCAAGCACCAAGCCAAGCGCCAAGCCAAGCGCCAGGCCAAACGCCAAGCCAAGTGCCAAACCATGCGCAAAGTCAAGCGGCAATACAAGCGCCAAGCCAAGCGCTAAGCCAAGCGCCAAACCAAGCGCCAAGCTCAGTGCCAAGCCAAGCGCTAAGCCAAGCGCCAAGGCAAGCGCCAACCCACGCGCCAAGTCAAGCGCCAAGCCACGTGCCAAGCCAAGCGCCAAACCAAGCGCCCAGCCAATCGCCAAGCCAAGCGCCAAGCCAAGCTGTAAACCGAGCGCAAAGATAAGCGCCAAGGCAAGCGCTAAGCCGAGCGCCAAGCCAAGCGCCAAGCCAAGCGCCAAGATAAGCGCCATGCCAAGCGCCAGGCCAAACGCCTAGCCTAACGCCATGCTAAGCGCCAAACCAAGCACCAAGCCAAGCGCCAAGCCAAGCTCCAAGCCAAGCGCCAGGCCAAACGCCAAGCCAAGTGCCAAACCATGCGCAAAGTCAAGCGGCAAGACAAGCGCCAAGCCATGCGTCAAGCCAAGCGTTAAACCAAGCGCCAAGCCAAGCGCTAAGCCAAGCGCCAAACCAAGCGCCAAGCTAAGTGCCAAGCCATGCGACAAACCAAGCGCCAAGCCAAGCCCCAAGCCAAGCTTTAAACCAAGCGCCAAGCCAAGCGCCAAACCAAGCGCCAAACCAAGCCCCAAGCCACATGCCAAACCAACCGCAAAGTCAAGCGGCAAGACATGCGCCAAGTTAAGTGCCAAGCCATGCGACAAGCTAAGCGCCAAGCCAAGCGCAAAGCCAAGCTTTAAACGAAGCGCCAAGCCAAGCGCCAAGCCAAGCGCCAAACCAAGCGCCAAGCCAAGTGCCAAACCAAGCGCAAAGTCAAGCGGCAGGACAAGCGCCAAGCCATGCGTCAAGCCAAGCGCCAAATTAAACGCCAAGTCAAGTGCCAAGCCAAGTGCCCAGCGCAGCGCCAAGCCACATGCCCAAACAGCGCCAAGCCAAGCGCCAAGCCAAGCGCCAAGCCAAGCACAAAACCACGCGTCCAGCCAAGCGCCAAGCCACGCGCCAAGGCGAACGTCAAGCTATGCGCCAGGCCAAGCGCCAAGCCAAGCGCCAAGCCAAGTGCCAAGCCACGCGCCAAGAAAAGCGCTAAGCTAAGCGCCAAGACAAGCGCCCAGCCAAGCGCCAACCCACGCGCCAAGTAAGGCGCCAAGCCATGCGCCAAGCCAAGCGTCAAGACAAGCGCCAAAGCAAACGCCCAGCCAAGCGCCAATCCAGGCTTAAAACCACGCGCCAAGAAAAGCGCCAAGCAAAACGCCAAGCCAAGCGCCAAGCCAAGCGCCAAAAATAAACGCCCAGCCAAGCGCCAAGCCACGCGCCAAGGAGAACGCCAAGCCATGCGCCAAGCCAAGCGCCAAACCAAACGCCAAGCCAAGCGCCAAGCCAAGCGCCCAGCCAAGCGCCACGCCAGGCTTAAAACCACCCGCCAAGAAAAGCGCCAAGCAAAACGCCAAGCCAAGCGCCAAGCCAAGCGCCAAAAATAAACGCCCAGCCAAGCGCCAAGCCACGCGCCAAGGAGAACGCCAAGCCATGTACCAAGCCAAGCGCCAAACCAAACGCCAAGCCAAGCGCCAAGTTATGCGCCAGGCCAAGCGCCAATCCAAGCGATAAGATAAGTGCCAAGCCACGCGCCAAAAAAAGCGCGAAGCTAAGCGATAAGCCACGTGCCAAGAAAAGCGCCAAGCCAAGCGCCAAGCCAAGCGCCAAACCAAACGCCCAGCCAAGCGCCAAGAGAGGCGCAAAACCACGCGCCAAGAAAAGCGCCAAGCCGTGCGCCAAGCCAAGCCCCAAGTTAAGCGCCAAGCCAAGTGCCAAGCCACATGCCAAGAAAAGCTCCAAGCCAAGCGACAAACCACGCGATAAGAAAAGCGCCAAGCCAAGCGCCAAGCCAATCGCCAAACCAAGCGCCAAACCAAACGCCCATCCAAGCGCCAAGCCAGGCGCAAAACCACGCGCCAAGAAAAGCGCCAAGCCGTGCGCCAAGCCGAGCGCCAAGTTAAGAGCCAAGCCAAGTGCCAAGCCACATGCCAAGAAAAGCTCCAAGCCAAGCGACAAACCACGCGATAAGAAAAGCGCCAAACCAAGCGCCAAGCCAAGCGCCAAGCCAAATGCCAAGCCACGCGCCAAGAAAAACGCCAAGCCAAACGCCAAGCCAAGCGCCAAGCCACGCTTTAAGCCACGCGCCAAGCCAAGCGCTAAGCCAAGCTCCAAAAAGATCGCCAAACCAAGCGCCAATCCAAACGCCAAGCCAAGCGCTCAGCCAAGCGCCAAGCAACGCGCCAACAAAAACGCCAAGCCAAGCGCCAAGCCAAGCGCCAAACCAAGTGCCAAGCCACGCTCCAAGAAAGCGCCAGGTTAAACCACAAGCCACGCGCCAAGAAAGCGCAAAGCCAAGCGTCTAGCCAAGCGCCAAGCTAAGCGCCAAGCCAAGCGCTAAGCTAAGCCCCAAACCAAGCGCCAAGCTAAGTGCCAAGCCATGCGACAAACCAAGCGCCAAGCCAAGCCCCAAGCCAAGCTTTAAACCAAGCGCTAAGCCAAGCGCCAAGCCAAGCATCAAGCCAAGTGCCAAACCAACCGCAAAGTCAAGCGGCAAGACATGCGCCAAGCTAGGTGCCAAGCCAAGCTCAAAGCCAAGCTTTAAACGAAGCGCCAAGCCAAGCTCCAAGCCAAGCGCCAAACCAAGCGCCAAGCCAAGTGCCAAACCAAGCGCAAAGTCAAGCGGCAAGACATGCGCCAAGCTAAGTGCCAAGCCAAGCGCAAAGCCAAGCTTTAAACGACGCGCCAAGCTAAGCGCCAAGCCAAGCGCCAAACCAAGCGCCAAACCAAGCGCCAAGCCAAGTGCCAAACCAAGCGCAAAGTCAAGCGGCAAGACAAGCGCCAAGCTAAGTGCCAAGCCAAGCGCAAAGCCAAGCTTTAAACGAAGCGCCAAGCCAAGCGCCAAGCCAAGCGCCAAACCAAGCGCCAAGCCAAGTGCCAAACCAAGCGCAAAGTCAAGCGGCAAGACATGCGCCAAGCTAAGTGCCAAGCCAAGCGCAAAGCCAAGCTTTAAACGACGCGCCAAGCCAAGCGCCAAGCCAAGCGCCAAACCAAGCGCCAAACCAAGCGCCAAGCCAAGTGCCAAACCAAGCGCAAAGTCAAGCGGCAAGACAAGCGCCAAGCTAAGTGCCAAGCCAAGCGCAAAGCCAAGCTTTAAACGAAGCGCCAAGCCAAGCGCCAAGCCAAGCGCCAAACCAGGCGCCAAGCCAAGTGCCAAACCAACCGCAAAGTCAAGCGGCAAGACATGCGCCAAACCAAGCGCCAAGCTAAGTGCCAAGCCATGCGACAAACCAAGCGCCAAGCCAAGCCCCAAGCCAAGCTTTAAACCAAGCGCTAAGCCAAGCGCCAAGCCAAGCGCCAAACCAAGCCCCAAGCCAAGTGCCAAACCAACCGCAAAGTCAAGCGGCAAGACATGCGCCAAGCTAGGTGCCAAGCCAAGCTCAAAGCCAAGCTTTAAACGAAGCGCCAAGCCAAGCGCCAAGCCAAGCGCCAAACCAAGCGCTAAGCCAAGTGCCAAACCAAGCGCAAAGTCAAGCGGCAAGACATGCGCCAAGCTAAGTGCCAAGCCAAGCGCAAAGCCAAGCTTTAAACGACGCGCCAAGCCAAGCGCCAAGCCAAGCGCCAAACCAAGCGCCAAACCAAGCGCCAAGCCAAGTGCCAAACCAAGCGCAAAGTCAAGCGGCAAGACAAGCGCCTAGCTAAGTGCCAAGCCAAGCGCAAAGCCAAGCTTTAAACGAAGCGCCAAGCCAAGCGCCAAGCCAAGCGCCAAACCAAGCGCCAAGCCAAGTGCCAAACCAAGCGCAAAGTTAAGCGGCAAGACATGCGCCAAGCTAAGTGCCAAGCCAAGCGCAAAGCCAAGCTTTGAAACGACGCGCCAAGCCAAGCGCCAAGCCAAGCGCCAAACCAAGCGCCAAACCAGGCGCCAAGCCAAGTGCCAAACCAACCGCAAAGTCAACCGGCAAGACATGCGCCAAGCTAAGTGCCAAGCCAAGCGCAAAGCCAAGCTTTAAACGAAGCGCCAAGCCAAGCGCCAAGCCAAGCGCCAAACCAAGCGCCAAGCCAAGTGCCAAACCAAGCGCAAAGTCAAGCGGCAAGACATGCGCCAAGCTAAGTGCCAAGCCAAGCGCAAAGCCAAGCTTTAAACGAAGCGCCAAGCCAAGCGCCAAGCCAAGCGCCAAACCAAGAGCCAAGCCAAGTGCCAAACCAAGCGCAAAGTCAAGCGGCAAGACAAGCGCCAAGCCATGCGTCAAGCCAAGCGTTAAGCCAAGCGCCAAGCCAAGCTCTAAGCCAAGCGCCAAACCAAGCGCCAAGCTAAGTGCCAAGCCATGCGACAAGCCAAGCGCCAAGCCAAGCGCCAAGCCAAGCTGTAAACCAAGCGCAAAGATAAGCGCCATGGCAAGCGCCAAGCCAAGTGCCAAACCAAACCCCAAGCCAAGTGCCAAGCCAAGCGCTACACGAAACGCAATGCCAAGCGCCAAGCCAAGCGCCAAGGCAAACGCCAAGCCAAGAGCAAGCCACGCGCCAAGCCAAGCGCAAAGCCAAGCGACAAGCCAAGCGCGAAGTTAAGCGCCAAGGCAAGCGCCTAACCAAGCACCAAGCCAAGCGCCAAGCCAAGCGCCAAGCCAAGCGCCAAGCCAAGCGCCAAGCCAAGCGCAAGCCACCTGCTAAGCCAAGCGCCAAGCCAAGCGCTAAGCCAAAAGCCAAAACAAGCGCCAAAAAAAGCGCCAAGCCGAGCGCCAAACTAAACGCCAAGTCAAGTGCCAAGCCAAGTGCCCAGCGCAGCGCCAAGCCACATGCCCAAACAGCGCCAAGCCAAGCGCCAAGCCAAGCGCCAAGCCAAGCACCAAACCACGCGTCCAGCCAAGCGCCAAGCCACGCGCCAAGGAGAACGTCAAGCTATGCGCCAGGCCAGGCGCCAAGCTAAGCGCCAAGCCAAGTGCCAAGCCACGCGCCAAGAAAAGCGCCAAGCTAAGCGATAAGCCATGCGCCAAGCCAAGCGCCAAGACAAGCGCCAAACCAAACGCCCAGCCAAGCGCCAATCCAGGCTTAAAACCACGCGCCAAGAAAAGCGCCAAGCAAAACGCCAAGCCAAGCGCCAAGCCAAGCGCCAAAAATAAACGCCCAGCCAAGCGCCAAGCCACGCGCCAAGGAGAACGCCAAGCCATGCGCCAAGCCAAGCGCCAAACCAAACGCCAAGCCAAGCGCCAAGCCAAGCGCCCAGCCAAGCGCCACGCCAGGCTTAAAACCACGCGCCAAGAAAAGCGCCAAGCAAAACGCCAAGCCAAGCGCCAAGCCAAGCGCCAAAATTAAACGCCCAGCCAAGCGCCAAGCCACGCGCCAAGGAGAACGTCAAGCTATGCGCCAGGCCAGGCGCCAAGCCAAGCGCCAAGCCAAGTGCCAAGCCACGCGCCAAGAAAAACGCCAAGCTAAGCGCCAAGCCAAGCGCCCAGCCAAGCGACAACCCACGCGCCAAGTAAGGCGCCAAGCCATGCGCCAAGCCAAGCGCCAAGACAAGCGCCAAACCAAACGCCCAGCCAAGCGCCAATCCAGGCTTAAAACCACGCGCCAAGAAAAGCGCCAAGCAAAACGCCAAGCCAAGCGCCAAGCCAAGCGCCAAAAATAAACGCCCAGCCAAGCGCTAAGCCACGCGCCAAGAAGAACGCCAAGCCATGCGCCAAGTCAAGCGCCAAACCAAACGCCAAGCCAAGCGCCAAGCCAAGCGCCCAGCCAAGCGCCACGCCAGGCTTAAAACCACGCGCCAAGAAAAGCGCCAAGCAAAACGCCAAGCCAAGCGCCAAGCCAAGCGCCAAAAATAAACGCCCAGCCAAGCGCCAAGCCACGCGCCAAGGAGAACGCCAAGCCATGCGCCAAACCAGGCGCCAAGCCAACCGCCAAGCCAAGCGCCAAGTTATGCGCCATTCCAAGCACCAATCCAAGCGATAAGATAAGTGGCAAGCCACGCGCCAAAAAAAGCGGGAAGCTAAGCGATAAGCCACGCGCCAAGCTAAGCGCCAAGTTAAGAGCCAAGCCACATGCCAAGAAAAGCTCCAAGCCAAGCGACAAACCACGCGATAAGAAAAGCGCCAAACCAAGCGCCAAGCCAAGCGCCAAGCCAAATGCCAAGCCACGCGCCAAGAAAAACGCTAAGCCAAGCGCCAAGCCAAGCGCCAAGCCACGCTTTAAGCCACGCGCCAAGCCAAGCGCTAAGCCAAGCTCCAAGGAGATCGCCAAACCAAGCGCCAATCCAAACGCCAAGCCAAGCACTCAGCCAAGCGCCAAGCAACGCGCCAACAAAAGCGCCAAACCAAGCGCCAAGCCAAGCGCCAAACCAAGTGCCAAGCCACGTTCCAAGAAAGCGCCAAGTTAAACGACAAGCCACGCGCTAAGAAAGCGCCAAGCCAAGCGTCTAGCCAAGCGCCAAGCTAAGCGCCAAGCTAAGCAGCAAGCCAACCGCCAAGCCACGCGCCAAGAAAAGCACTAAGCCAAGCGCCAAACCACGCGCCAAGCCACGCTCTAAAAAAAGCGTCAAGCCAAGCGCTAAGCCAAGCACCAACCCAATCGCCCACCCAAGCGCCAAGGAGAGCGCCAAGCCATGCGCCAAGCCAAGCGCCAAGCCAAGCACCAAGCCAAGCGCAAAGCCAAGCGCCATGCCAAGTGCCAAGCCACGCGCCAAGAAAAGCACCAAGCCAAGCGACAAGCTACGCTCCAAGAAAAACGCCAAGCCAATCGCCAAGCCAAGCGCCCAGCCAAGCGCCAAGCCACGCGCCAAGAAGAGCGTTAAGCCATGCGCTAAGACAAGCACCAAGCCAAGCGCCAAGCCAAGCGCCAAGTCACGCGCCAAGGAAAGCGCCAAGCCAAGCGTCAAGCCAAGCGCCAAGTCACGCGCCAAGGAAAGCGCCAAGCCAAGCGTCAAGCCAAGCGCCAAGCCAAGCGCCAAGTCACGCGCCAAGGAAAGCGCCCAGCCAAGCGCCAAGCCAGGCGCCAAGAAGAGCGTTAAGCCATGCGCTAAGACAAGCACCAAGCCAAGCGCCAAGCCAAGCGCCAAGTCACGCGCCAAGGAAAGCGCCAAGCCAAGCGTCAAGCCAAGCGCTAAGCCAAGCGCCCAGCCAGCCAAGCGCCAAGCTAAACGCCAAGTCACGCGCCAAGGAAAGCGCCAAGCCAAGCGTCAAGCCAAGCGCTAAGCCAAGCGCCCAGCCAGCCAAGCGCCAAGCTAAACGCCAAGTCACGCGCCAAGAAAAGCGCCAAGTCACGCGCCAAGCCAAGCGCCAAGCCAAGTGCTAAGCCACCCGCCAAGCTAAGCGCCAAGCCAAAACCCAAGCCAAGCGTCAAGCCAAGCGACGAGACAAACGCCAAGCCACGCGCCAAGAAGAGCGACATGCCATGCGCCAAGCCAAACGCCAAGCCACGCGCCAAGAAAAGCGCCAAGCCAAGCGACAAGCCACGCGCCAAAAAAAGCGCCAAGCCAAGCGCCAAGCCACGCGCCAAGTCAAGCGCCAAGCCACGCGCCAAAAAGAGCGCCAAACCAATCGACAAACCACGCGCCAAGCCACGCGCCAAGAAAAGCGCAAAGCCCAGCGCCAAGCCAAGCAACTAGTCACTCGCCAAGAAAAGCGCCAAGCCAAGCGCCAAGACAAGCGCCAAGCCAAGCGTTAAAGAAATCACCAAGGTAAGCGCCAGGGCAAGCGCCAAGCTAAGCGCCAAGCCAAGCGCCAAACCAAGGCTAAGCGCCAAACCAAGCGCCAACCCAAGCGCCAAAAAAATCACTAAGCCAAACGCCATGGCAAGCGCCAAGCCAAGCGCCAAGCCAAGCGCCAAGCCAAGCGCCAAACCAAGCGCTAAGCCAAGCGCCAAATCGAGCACCAAGCCAAACGCCAAAGAAATCACCAAGCCAAGCGCCAGGGCAAGCTCCAAGCCAAGCGCCAAGTTAAGCGCCAAGCCAAGCGCCAAGCCAAGCGCCAAGCCAAGCGCCAAACCAAGCGTCAAACTAAGCACCAAGCCAAGCGCCAAGAAAATCACCAAGCCAAGCGCCACGGCAAGCGTTAAGCCAAGCGCCAAGCCAAGCGCCAAGCCAAGCGCCAAACCAAGCGCCAAGCCAAGCGCCAAATCGAGCACCAAGTCAAGCGCCAAAGAAGTCACCAAGCCAAGCGCCAGGGCAAGCGCTAAGCCAAGCGCCAAGCGAAGCGCCAAACCAATCGCCAAAGAAATCACCAGGCCAAGCGCCAGGGCAAGCGCTAAGCCAAGCGCCAAGCCAAGCGCCAAACCAAGCGCCAAGCCAAGCGCAAAATCAAGCGCCAAACCAAGCGCCAAGTCAAGCGCCAAGCCAATCGCCAAAGCAAGCACCATGCCAAGCGCCAAGCCAAGGGCTAAGTCAAGCGCCAAACCAAGCGCCAAGCCAAGCGCCAGGGCAAGCCCCAAGCCAAGCGCCAAGCCAAGCGCCTAACCAAGCGTCAAACTAAGCACCAAGCCAAGCGCCAAAAAAATCACCAAGCCAAGCGCCAGGGCAAGCGCCAAGCCAAGCGCCAAGCCAAGCGCCAAGCCAAGCGCCAAACCAAGCGCCAAGCCAAGCGTTAAATCGAGCACCAAGCCAAGCGCCAAAGAAATCACCAAGCCAAGCGCCAGGGCAAGCGTTAAGCCAAGCGCAAAGCGAAGCGCCAAACCAAGCGCCAAGCCAAGCGCCAAAGGAATTACCAAGCCAAGCGCCAGGGCAAGCGCTAAGCCAAGCGCCAAGCCAAGCGCCAAACCAAGCGCCAAGCCAAGCGCCAAATCAAGCGCCAAACCAAGCGCCAAGTCAAGCGCCAAGCCAAGGGCTAAGTCAAGCGCCAAACCAAGCGCCAAGCCAAGCGCCAGGGCAAGCGCCAAGCCAAGCGCCAAGCCAAGCCCCCAACCAAGCGCCAAACCAAACGCCAAACCAAGCGCCAAGCCAAGCGCCAAAGCAAGCACCATGCCAAGCGTCAAGCCAAGCGCCAAGCCAAGCGCCAGGGCAAGCGCCAAGCCAAGCGCCAAGCCAAGCCCCCAACCAAGCGCCAAACCAAACGCCAAACCAAGCGCCAAGCCAAGCGCCAAAGCAAGCACCATGCCAAGCGTCAAGCCAAGCGCCAAGACATGCGCCAAGCCAAACGTCAAGGCAAGCGCTAAGCCTGGCGCTAAGCCAAGCGCCAACTCAAGCGCCAAGATAGGCGCTAACCAAAGCTCCAAGCCACACGCCAAACCAAGCGCCAAGCCAATCGCCAAGCCAAGCGCCAATCCAAGCTGTAAACCGAGCGCAAAGATAAGCGCCAAGGCAAGCGCTAAGCCGAGCGCCAAGCCAAGCGCCAAGCCAAGCGCCAAGATAAGCGCCATGCCAAGCGCCAGGCCAAACGCCTAGCCTAACGCAATGCTAAGCGCCAAACCAAGCACCAAGCCAAGCACCAAGCCAAGCGCCAGGCCAAACGCCAAGCCAAGTGCCAAACCATGCGCAAAGTCAAGCGGCAAGACAAGCGCCAAGCCATGCGTCAAGCCAAGCGTTAAACCAAGCGCCAAGCCAAGCGCTAAGCCAAGCGCCAAACCAAGCGCCAAGCTCAGTGCCAAGCCAAGCGCCAAGCCAAGCGCCAAGGCAAGCGCGAAACCAAGCGCCAAGCCAAGCGCCCAGCTAAGCGCCAAACCAAGCGCTAAGTCAAATGCCAAACTAAGCTCCAAGCCAAGCGCCAACCCAAGCGCCAAGTCAAGCGTCAAGCCACGTGCCAAGCCAAGCGCCAAACCAAGCGCCCAGCCAATCGCCAAGCCAAGCGCCAAGCCAAGCTGTAAACCGAGCACAAAGATAAGCGCTAAGGCAAGCGCTAAGCCGAGCGCCAAGCCAAGCGCCAAGCCAAGCGCCAAGATAAGCGCCATGCCAAGCGCCAGGCCAAACGCCTAGCCTAACGCCATGCTAAGCGCCAAACCAAGCACCAAGCCAAGCGCCAAGCCAAGCTCCAAGCCAAGCGCCAGGCCAAACGCCAAGCCAAGTGCCAAACCATGCGCAAAGTCAAGCGGCAAGACAAGCGCCAAGCCATGCGTCAAGCCAAGCGTTAAACCAAGCGCCAAGCCAAGCGCTAAGCCAAGCGCCAAACCAAGCGCCAAGCTAAGTGCCAAGCAATGCGACAAACCAAGCGCCAAGCCAAGCCCCAAGCCAAGCTTTAAACCAAGCGCCAAGCCAAGCGCCAAACCAAGCGCCAAACCAAGCCCCAAGCCACGTGCCAAACCAACCGCAAAGTCAAGCGGCAAGACATGCGCCAAGTTAAGTGCCAAGCCATGCGACAAGCTAAGCGCCAAGCCAAGCGCAAAGCCAAGCTTTAAACGAAGCGCCAAGCCAAGCGCCAAGCCAAGCGCCAAACCAAGCGCCAAGCCAAGTGCCAAACCAAGCGCAAAGTCAAGCGGCAAAACAAGCGCCAAGCCATGCGTCAAGCCAAGCGCCAAATTAAACGCCAAGTCAAGTGCCAAGCCAAGTGCCCAGCGCAGCGCCAAGCCACATGCCCAAACAGCGCCAAGCCAAGCGCCAAGCCAAGCGCCAAGCCAAGCACCAAACCACGCGTCCAGCCAAGCGCCAAGCCACGCGCCAAGGCGAACGTCAAGCTATGCGCCAGGCCAAGCGCCAAGCCAAGCGCCAAGCCAAGTGCCAAGCCACGCGCCAAGAAAACCGCTAAGCTAAGCGCCAAGACAAGCGCCCAGCCAAGCGCCAACCCACGCGCCAAGTAGGGCGCCAAGCCATGCGCCAAGCCAAGCGCCAAGACAAGCGCCAAAGCAAACGCCCAGCCAAGCGCCAATCCAGGCTTAAAACCACGCGCCAAGAAAAGCGCCAAGCAAAACGCCAAGCCAAGCGCCAAGCCAAGCGCCAAAAATAAACGCCCAGCCAAGCACCAAGCAACGCGCCAAGGAGAACGCCAAGCCATGCGCCAAGCCAAGCGCCAAACCAAACGCCAAGCCAAGCGCCAAGCCAAGCGCCCAGCCAAGCGCCACGCCAGGCTTAAAACCACCCGCCAAGAAAAGCGCCAAGCAAAACGCCAAGCCAAGCGCCAAGCCAAGCGCCAAAAATAAACGCCCAGCCAAGCGCCAAGCCACGCGCCAAGGAGAACGCCAAGCCATGCGCCAAGCCAAGCGCCAAGTCAAACGCCAAGCCAAGCGCCAAGTTATGCGCCAGGCCAAGCGCCAATCCAAGCGATAAGATAAGTGCCAAGCCACGCGCCAAGAAAAACGCCAAGCCAAGCGTCTAGCCAAGCGCCAAGCTAAGCGCCAAACCAAACGCCCAGCCAAGCGCCAAGAGAGGCGCAAAACCACGCGCCAAGAAAAGCGCCAAGCCGTGCGCCAAGCCAAGCCCCAAGTTAAGCGCCAAGCCAAGTGCCAAGCCACATGCCAAGAAAAGCTCCAAGCCAAGCGACAAACCACGCGATAAGAAAAGCGCCAAGCCAAGCGCCAAACCAAACGCCCAGCCAAGCGCCAAGCCAGGCGCAAAACCACGCGCCAAGAAAAGCGCCAAGCCGTGCGCCAAGCCGAGCGCCAAGTTAAGAGCCAAGCCAAGTGCCAAGCCACATGCCAAGAAAAGTTCCAAGCCAAGCGACAAACCACGCGATAAGAAAAGCGCTAAACCAAGCGCCAAGCCAAGCGCCAAGCCAAATGCCAAGCCACGCGCCAAGAAAAACGCCAAGCCAAGCGCCAAGCCAAGCGCCAAGCCACGCTTTAAGCCACGCGCCAAGCCAAGCGCTAAGCCAAGCTCCAAAAAGATCGCCAAACCAAGCGCCAATCCAAACGCCAAGCCAAGCGCTCAGCCAAGCGCCAAGCAACGCGCCAACAAAAGCGCCAAGCCAAGCGCCAAGCCAAGCGCCAAACCAAGTGCCAAGCCACGCTCCAAGAAAGCGCCAGGTTAAACCACAAGCCACGCGCCAAGAAAGCGCCAAGCCAAGCGTCTAGCCAAGCGCCAAGATAAGCGCCAAGCCAAGCGCCAAGCCAAGCTGTAAACCGAGCGCAAAGATAAGCGCTAAGGCAAGCGCTAAGCCGAGCGCCAAGCCAAGCGCCAAGCCAAGCGCCAAGATAAGCGCCATGCCAAGCGCCAGGCCAAACGCCTAGCCTAACGCCATGCTAAGCGCCAAACCAAGCACCAAGCCAAGCGCCAAGCCAAGCTCCAAGCCAAGCGCCAGGCCAAACGCCAAGCCAAGTGCCAAACCATGCGCAAAGTCAAGCGGCAAGACAAGCGCCAAGCCATGCGTCAAGCCAAGCGTTAAACCAAGCGCCAAGCCAAGCGCTAAGCCAAGCGCCAAACCAAGCGCCAAGCTAAGTGCCAAGCCATGCGACAAACCAAGCGCCAAGCCAAGCCCCAAGCCAAGCTTTAAACCAAGCGCCAAGCCAAGCGCCAAACCAAGCGCCAAACCAAGCCCCAAGCCACGTGCCAAATCAACCGCAAAGTCAAGCGGCAAGACATGCGCCAAGTTAAGTGCCAAGCCATGCGACAAGCTAAGCGCCAAGCCAAGCGCAAAGCCAAGCTTTAAACGAAGCGCCAAGCCAAGCGCCAAGCCAAGCGCCAAACCAAGCGCCAAGCCAAGTGCCAAACCAAGCGCAAAGTCAAGCGGCAAAACAAGCGCCAAGCCATGCGTCAAGCCAAGCGCCAAGCCAAGCGCAAAGCCAAGCGACAAACCAAGCGCGAAGTTAAGCGCCAAGGCAAGCGCCTAACCAAGCACCAAGCCAAGCGCCAAGCCAAGCGCCAAGCCAAGCGCCAAGCCAAGCGCCAAGCCAAGCGCCAAGCCAAGCGCAAGCCACCTGCTAAGCCAAGCGCCAAGCCAAGCGCTAAGCCAAAAGCCAAAACAAGCGCCAAAAAAAGCGCCAAGCCGAGCGCCAAACTAAACGCCAAGTCAAGTGCCAAGCCAAGTGCCCAGCGCAGCGCCAAGCCACATGCCCAAACAGCGCCAAGCCAAGCGCCAAGCCAAGCGCCAAGCCAAGCACCAAACCACGCGTCCAGCCAAGCGCCAAGCCACGCGCCAAGGAGAACGTCAAGCTATGCGCCAGGCCAGGCGCCAAGCTAAGCGCCAAGCCAAGTGCCAAGCCATGCGCCAAGAAAAGCGCCAAGCTAAGCGATAAGCCATGCGCCAAGCCAAGCGCCAAGACAAGCGCCAAACCAAACGCCCAGCCAAGCGCCAATCCAGGCTTAAAACCACGCGCCAAGAAAAGCGCCAAGCAAAACGCCAAGCCAAGCGCCAAGCCAAGCGCCAAAAATAAACGCCCAGCCAAGCGCCAAGCCACGCGCCAAGGAGAACGCCAAGCCATGCGCCAAGCCAAGCGCCAAACCAAACGCCAAGCCAAGCGCCAAGCCAAGCGCCCAGCCAAGCGCCACGCCAGGCTTAAAACCACGCGCCAAGAAAAGCGCCAAGCAAAACGCCAAGCCAAGCGCCAAGCCAAGCGCCAAAAATAAACGCCCAGCCAAGCGCCAAGCCACGCGCCAAGGAGAACGTCAAGCTATGCGCCAGGCCAGGCGCCAAGCCAAGCGCCAAGCCATGTGCCAAGCCACGCGCCAAGAAAAGCGCCAAGCTAAGCGCCAAGCCAAGCGCCCAGCCAAGCGACAACCCACGCGCCAAGTAAGGCGCCAAGCCATGCGCCAAGCCAAGCGCCAAGACAAGCGTCAAACCAAACGCCCAGCCAAGCGCCAATCCAGGCTTAAAACCACGCGCCAAGAAAAGCGCCAAGCAAAACGCCAAGCCAAGCGCCAAGCCAAGCGCCAAAAATAAACGCCCAGCCAAGCGCTAAGCCACGCGCCAAGGAGAACGCCAAGCCATGCGCCAAGTCAAGCGCCAAACCAAACGCCAAGCCAAGCGCCAAGCCAAGCGCCCAGCCAAGCGCCACGCCAGGCTTAAAACCACGCGCCAAGAAAAGCGCCAAGCAAAACGCCAAGCCAAGCGCCAAGCCAAGCGCCAAAAATAAACGCCCAGCCAAGCGCCAAACCACGCGCCAAGGAGAACGCCAAGCCATGCGCCAAACCAAGCGCCAAGCCAAACGCCAAGCTAAGCGCCAAGTTATGCGCCAGGCCAAGCACCAATCCAAGCGATAAGATAAGTGCCAAGCCACGCGCCAAAAAAAGCGCAAAGCTAAGCGATAAGCCACGCGCCAAGAAAAGCGCCAAGCCAAGCGCCAAGCCAAGCGCCAAGCCAAGCGCCAAACCAAACGCCCAGCCAAGCGCCAAGAGAGGCGCAAAACCAAGCGCCAAGAAAAGCGCCAAGCCGTGTGCCAAGCCAAGCGCCAAGTTAAGCGCCAAGCCAAGTGCCAAGCCACATGCCAAGAAATACTCCAAGCCAAGCGACAAACCACGCGATAAGAAAAGCGCCAAGCCAAGCGCCAAGCCAAACGCCAAACCAAGCGCCAAACCAAACGCCCAGCCAAGCGCCAAGCCAGGCGCAAAACCACGCGCCAAGAAAAGCGCCAAGCCGTGCGCCAAACCAAGCGCCAAGTTAAGAGCCAAGCCAAGTGCCAAGCCACATGCCAAGAAAAGCTCCAAGCCAAGCGACAAACCACGCGATAAGAAAAGCGCCAAACCAAGCGCCAAGCCAAGCGCCAAGCCAAATGCCAAGCCACGCGCCAAGAAAAACTCCAAGCCAAGCGCCAAGCCAAGCGCCAAGCCAAGCGCCAAGCCACGCTTTAAGCCACGCGCCAAGCCAAGCGCTAAGCCAAGCTCCAAGGAGATCGCCAAACCAAGCGCCAATCCAAACGCCAAGCCAAGCGCTCAGCCAAGCGCCAAGCAACGCGCCAACAAAAGCGCCAAGCCAAGCGCCAAGCCAAGCGCCAAACCAAGTGCCAAGCCACGCTCCAAGAAAGCGCCAAGTTAAACGACAAGCCACGCGCTAAGAAAGCGCCAAGCCAAGCGTCTAGCCAAGCGCCAAGCTAAGCGCCAAGCTAAGCAGCAAGCCAACCGCCAAGCCACGCGCCAAGAAAAGCGCTAAGCCAAGCGCCAAACCACGCGCCAAGCCACGCTTTAAAAAAAGCGTCAAGCCAAGCGCTAAGCCAAGCACCAACCCAATCGCCCACCCAAGCGCCAAGCCACGCGCCAAGGAGAGCGCCAAGCCATGCGCCAAGCCAAGCGCCAAGCCAAGCGCCAAGCCAAGCGCAAAGCCAAGCGCCATGCCAAGTGCCAAGCCACGCGCCAAGAAAAGCACCAAGCCAAGCGACAAGCTACGCTCCAAGAAAAACGCCAAGCCAATCGCCAAGCCAAGCGCCCAGCCAAGCGCCAAGCCACGCGCCAAGGAGAGCGTTAAGCCATGCGCTAAGACAAGCACCAAGCCAAGCGCCAAGCCAAGCGCCAAGTCACGCGCCAAGGAAAGCGCCAAGCCAAGAGTCAAGCCAAGCGCTAAGCCAAGCGCCCAGCCAGCCAAGCGCCAAGCTAAACGCCAAGTCACGCGCCAAAAAAAGCGCCAAGCCACGCGCCAAGCCAAGCGCCAAGCCAAGTGCTAAGCCACCCGCCAAGAAAAGCGCCAAGCGCCAAGCCACGCGCCAAGAAAGCTCCAAGCTAAGCGCCAAGCCAAGACCCAAGCCAAGCGTCAAGCCAAGCGACGAGACAAACGCCAAGCCACGCGCCAAGAAGAGCGACATGCCATGCGCCAAGCCAAACGCCAAGCCACGCGCCAAGAAAAGCGCCAAGCCAAGCGACAAGCCACGCGCCAAACAAAGCGCCAAGCCAAGCGCCAAGCCACGCGCCAAGTCAAGCGCCAAGCCACGCGCCAAAAAGAGCGCCAAACCAATCGACAAACCACGCGCCAAGCCACGCGCCAAGAAAAGCGCAAAGCCCAGCGCCAAGCCAAGCAACTAGCCACTCGCCAAGAAAAGCGCCAAGCCAAGCGTCAAGACAAGCGCCAAGCCAAGCGTTAAAGAAATCACCAAGCCAAGCGCCAGGGCAAGCGCCAAGCCAAGCGCCAAGCCAAGCGCCAAGCCAAGCGCCAAACCAAGGCCAAGCGCCAAACCAAACGCCACCCAAGCGCCAAAAAAATCACTAAGCCAAACGCCATGGCAAGCGCCAAGCCAAGCGCCAAGCCAAGCGCCAAGCCAAGCGCCAAACCAAGCGCTAAGCCAAGCGCCAAATCGAGCACCAAGCCAAACGCCAAAGAAATCACCAAGCCAAGCGCCAGGGCAAGCTCCAAGCCAAGCGCCAAGTTAAGCGCCAAGCCAAGCGCCAAGCCAAGCGCCAAGCCAAGCGCCAAACCAAGCGTCAAACTAAGCACCAAGCCAAGCGCCAAAAAAATCACCAAGCCAAGCTCCAGGGCAAGCGTTAAGCCAAGCGCCAAGCCAAGCGCCAAGCCAAGCGCCAAACCAAGCGCCTAGCCAAGCGCCAAATCGAGCACCAAGTCAAGCGCCAAAGAAGTCACCAAGCCAAGCGCCAGGGCAAGCGCTAAGCCAAGCGCCAAGCGAAGCGCCAAACCAATCGCCAAAGAAATCACAAAGCCAAGCGCCAGGGCAAGCGCTAAGCCAAGCGCCAAGCCAAGCGCCAAACCAAGCGCCAAGCCAAGCGCAAAATCAAGCGCCAAACCAAGCGCCAAGTCAAGCGCCAAGCCAATCGCCAAAGCAAGCACCATGCCAAGCGCCAAGCCAAGGGCTAAGTCAAGCGCCAAACCAAGCGCCAAGCCAAGCGCCAGGGCAAGCCCCAAGCCAAGCGCCAAGCCAAGCGCCAAGCCAAGCGCCAAACCAAGCGTCAAACTAAGCACCAAGCCAAGCGCCAAAAAAATCACCAAGCCAAGCGCCAGGGCAAGCGCCAAGCCAAGCGCCAAGCCAAGCGCCAAGCCAAGCGCCAAACCAAGCGCCAAGCCAAGCGCCAAATCGAGCACCAAGCCAAGCGCCAAAGAAATCACCAAGCCAAGCGCCAGGGCAAGCGTTAAGCCAAGCGCAAAGCGAAGCGCCAAACCAAGCGCCAAGCCAAGCGCCAAAGGAATTACCAAGCCAAGCGCCAGGGCAAGCGCTAAGCCAAGCGCCAAGCCAAGCGCCAAACCAAGCGCCAAGCCAAGCGCCAAATCAAGCGCCAAACCAAGCGCCAAGTAAAGCGCCAAGCCAAGCGCCAAAGCAAGCACCATGCCAAGCGCCAAGCCAAGGGCTAAGTCAAGCGCCAAACCAAGCGCCAAGCCAAGCGCCAGGGCAAGCGCCAAGCCAAGCGCCAAGCCAAGCCCCCAACCAAGCGCCAAACCAAACGCCAAACCAAGCGCCAAGCCAAGCGCCAAAGCAAGCACCATGCCAAGCGTCAAGCCTAGCGCCAAGCCAAGCGTCAAAATAGGCGCTAACCTAGGCACCAAGCCACACGCCAAACCAAGCGCCAAGCTGCACGCCAAGCCAAGCGCCCAGCCAAGCGCCAAGCCACGCGCCAAGGGGAGCGCTAAGCCATTCGCCAAACCAAGCGCCAAGAGAAGCGCCAAGCCAAGCGCCAAGCCAAGCGGCAAGCCAAGCGCCAAGCCAAGCGCCTAACCAAGCGCCAAGCCAAACGCCAAACCACGCGCCAAGAAGAGCGCCAAGCTACGCGCCAAGGAGAGCGTCAAGCCATGCGTTAAGGCAAGCGCCAAGCGAAGCGCTAAGCTGCGCGCCAAAAAAAAACGCCAAGGAAAGCGCCAAGCCAAACGCCAAACCACGCGCCAAGAAGAGGGCCAAGCTACGCGCCAAGGAGAGCGTCAAGCCATGCGTTAAGGCAAGCGCCAAGCCAAGCGCTAAGCTGCGCGCCAAAAAAAAACGCCAAGGAAAGCGCCAAGCCAAGCGTCAAGCTAAGCGCCAAGCCGAGCGAACAGCCACGCGCCAAGCCAAGCGCCAAGCCAAGTGCCAAGCCACCCGCCAAGAAAAGCGCTAAACCAAGCGACAAGCCATTCGCCAAGAAAGCGCCAAGCCCAGCGCCAAGCCAAGCGCCCAGCCAAGCGCCAAGCCACGCGCCAAGGAATGCGCCAAGCCATGCGCCAAGCCAAGCGCCAAGCTAAACGCCCAGCCAAGCGCCAAGCCACGCACCAAGTCACGCGCCAAGCCAAGCAACAAGACACGCGCCACGAAAGCGGCAAGCCAAGCGTCTAGCCAAGCGCCAAGCCAAGAACCAAGCCAAGCAACAAGCCAAGCGCCAACTTAAGCGCCAAGATACGCACTAAGCCAAGCGCCAACTCAACTGCCAAGATAGGCGCTAACCCAAGCACCAATCCACACGCCAAACCAAGCGCCAAGATAAGCGCCAAATCAAGCGCCAAGACATGCGCCAAGCCAAACGTCAAGGCAAGCGCTAAGCCAGGCGCTAAGCCAAGCGCCAACTCAAGCGCCAAGATAGGCGCTAACCAAAGCTCCAAGCCACACGCCAAACCAAGCGCCAAGCCAATCGCCAAGCCAAGCGCCAAGCCAAGCTGTAAACCGAGCGCAAAGATAAGCGCCAAGGCAAGCGCTAAGCAGAGCGCCAAGCCAAGCGCCAAGCCAAGCGCCAAGATAAGCGCCATGCCAAGCGCCAGGCCAAACGCCTAGCCTAACGCCATGCTAAGCGCCAAACCAAGCACCAAGCCAAGCGCCAAGCCAAGCGCCAGGCCAAACGCCAAGCCAAGTGCCAAACCATGCGCAAAGTCAAGCGGCAACACAAGCGCCAAGCCATGCGTCAAGCCAAGCGTTAAACCAAGCGCCAAGCCAAGCGCTAAGCCAAGCGCTAAAGCAAGCACTTAGACAAGCGCCAAGCTAATAGCCAAGACAAGATCCAAGCCAAACGATAAGCCAAGCGCCAAACCAAGCGCCAACCCAAGCACCTGGCCAAGCGCCAAGCCAAGCGCAAAGCCAAGCGCCAAGCCAAGCATCAAGACCCAACCCACGTGCCAAGCCAAGCGCCAAGCTAAGCTCCCAGTCAAGCGCCAAAGCAAGTGCCAAGCCAAGCGACAAGCCACACGCCAAGCCAAGCGCCAAACCAAACGCCAAGTTAAGCGCCAAGCCACGCGCTAAGCCAAACGCCAAGCCAAGCGCCAAACCACGCGCCAACCCAAACGCCAAGCCAAGCGCCAAACAAGCGCCAAGCCAAGCGCCAAGCCAAGAGCCAAGTAAAGCGCCAACGCAAGCGCTAAGTCAAGCGCCAAGCCAAAAGCCAAGCCAAGCGCCATGCCAAGCGCTAAGTCAAGCGCCAAGCCGAGCGCCAAGTCAAGCGCTAGGCCAAGCGCCAAGCCAAGCGCCATGCCAAGCGCCAGGCCAAACGCCTAGCCTAACGCCATGCTAAGCGCCAAGCACCAAGCCAAGCGCCAAGCCAAGCGCCAGGCCAAACGCCAAGCCAAGTGCCAAACCATGCGCAAAGTCAAGCGGCAAGACAAGCGCCAAGCCATGCGTCAAGCCAAGCGTTAAACCAAGCGCCAAGCCAAGCGCTAAGCCAAGCGCCAAGCCAAGCGCCAGGCCAAACGCCAAGCCAAGTGCCAAACCATGCGCAAAGTCAAGCGGCAAGACAAGCGCCAAGCCATGCGTCAAGCCAAGCGTTAAACCAAGCGCCAAGCCAAGCGCTAAGCCAAGCGCTAAAGCAAGCACTTAGACAAGCGCCAAGCTAATAGCCAAGACAAGATCCAAGCCAAACGATAAGCCAAGCGCCAAACCAAGCGCCAACCCAAGCACCTGGCCAAGCGCCAAGCCAAGCGCAAAACCAAGCGCCAAGCCAAGCATCAAGACCCAACCCACGTGCCAAGCCAAGCGCCAAGCCAAGCTCCCAGTCAAGCGCCAAAGCAAGTGCCAAGCCAAGCGACAAGCCACACGCCAAGCCAAGCGCCAAACCAAACGCCAAGTTAAGCGCCAAGCCACGCGCTAAGCCAAACGCCAAGCCAAGCGCCAAACCACGCGCCAACCCAAACGCCAAGCCAAGCGCCAAACAAGCGCCAAGCCAAGCGCCAAGCCAAGAGCCAAGTAAAGCGCCAACGCAAGCGCTAAGTCAAGCGCCAAGCCAAAAGCCAAGCCAAGCGCCATGCCAAGCGCTAAGTCAAGCGCCAAGCCGAGCGCCAAGTCAAGCGCTAGGCCAAGCGCCAAGTCAAGCGCCAAGCCAAGCGCTAAACCAAGCGCCAAGCCAAGCGCCAAAACAAGCACCAAGTCAAGCGCCAAGCCAAGCACCAATTAAAGCGCCAAACCAAGCACCAAACCAAGCGCCAACCCAAGGCAAAGTAAAGCACCAAACCAAGCACCAAGTCAAGCGCCAACCCAAGCGCCAAGTAACGCGCCAAACCAAGCACAAAGCCAAGCGCCAACCCAAGCGTCAAGTCAAGCGCCAAGCCAAACGCCAATTAAAGCGCCAAGTAAAGCGCGAAACCAAGCACCAAGCCAAGCGCCCACCCAAACGCCAAGTCAAGCGCCAAGCCAAGCGTTAAGTAAAGCGCCAAATTAATCACCACGCCAAGCGCCAACAAAAGCGCCAAATCAAGCGACAAGCCTAGCGCCAAGTGAAGCACTAAACCAAGCACCAAGCCAAGCGCCAACCAAGCGCCAAGTCAAGCGCCAAACCAAGCGCGAAGTAAAGCGCAAAACCAATCACCACGCCAAGCGCCAACTTAAGCGCTAAGCCAAGCGCTAGGCCAAGCGCCAAAAAAGGCGCAAAGCCAATCGCCAAGCCAAGCGCAAAGCCAAGCGCCAAGCCAAACGCCAAGCCAAGTGCCAAACCAAGCTCAAAGCCAAGCGGCAAGACAAGCGTCAAGCTAAGTGCCAAGGCATGCGACAAGCCAAGCGCCAAGCCAAGCGCAAAGCCAAGCTTTAAACCAGGCCACGGGTCATTTAAAACATATACCCACCGAATCGGTAAATCAGAAACGGAGAATTGCATATACTGCGGTCAAATTGATACAGCGGAACATACGGTGATGACTTGTGATAAGTGGCACAGAGAGCGGTCACAGCTATACATAGAACTTGGAAGGAACTTAACCGTACATAACATAATTGAGACAATGACACAAACACTAGAAAACTGGAGGAAAATACATCAATTTATAAGAACGGTTATGAGTAAAAAAGAGGCAAAAGAACGTAGACTCCAGGGCCTTTAGCGAAGAAATCAAAGAATGTATGAAAGCTACTGATAGTTGAAACTGAGTTACCTGACTGCCAGATGCACCTGATGTATGGTACACACAACCTTTCCGGGTGCCTTATACGTGGCAAAATGGGGGAGTTTTAGCAGGTAAGAATCCTGCACGCCAACACGTACGGGCGTATTGGTGTCTTAAGAAGATTTCTCCTCCGAAAAAAAAAAAAAAAGCTTTAAACTAAGCGCCAAGCCAAGCTCCCAGCCAAGCGCCAAGCCAAGCGCCAAGCCAAGCGCCAAGCCATGCGTCAAGCCAAGCGTTAAGCCAAGCCACAAGCCAAGCGCTAAGCCAAGCGCCAAACTAAGCGCCAAGCTAAGTGCCAAGCCATGCGACAAACCAAACGTTAAGCCAAGCGCCAAGCCAAGCTTTAAGCCAAGCGCCAAGCCAAGCACCAAGCCGAGCGCCAAACCAAGCGCCAAGCCAAGTGCCAAACCAAGCGCAAAGTCAAGCCTTAAACCAAGCGCCAAGCTAAGTGCCAAGCCATGCGACAAACCAAGCGCCAAGCCAAGCGCAAAGCCAAGCGCCATGCCAAGCGCCAGGCCAAACGCCTAGCCTAACGCCATGCTAAGCGCCAAACCAAGCACCAAGCCAAGCGCCAAGCCAAGCGCCAGGCCAAACGCCAAGCCAAGTGCCAAACCATGCGCAAAGTCAAGCGGCAAGACAAGCGCCAAGCCATGCGTCAAGCCAAGCGTTAAACCAAGCGCCAAGCCAAGCGCTAAGCCAAGCGCTAAAGCAAGCACTTAGACAAGCGCCAAGCTAATAGCCAAGACAAGATCCAAGCCAAACGATAAGCCAAGCGCCAAACCAAGCGCCAACCCAAGCACCTGGCCAAGCGCCAAGCCAAGCGCAAAACCAAGCGCCAAGCCAAGCATCAAGACCCAACCCACGTGCCAAGCCAAGCGCCAAGCCAAGCTCCCAGTCAAGCGCCAAAGCAAGTGCCAAGCCAAGCGACAAGCCACACGCCAAGCCAAGCGCCAAACCAAACGCCAAGTTAAGCGCCAAGCCACGCGCTAAGCCAAACGCCAAGCCAAGCGCCAAACCACGCGCCAACCCAAACGCCAAGCCAAGCGCCAAACAAGCGCCAAGCCAAGCGCCAAGCCAAGAGCCAAGTAAAGCGCCAACGCAAGCGCTAAGTCAAGCGCCAAGCCAAAAGCCAAGCCAAGCGCCATGCCAAGCGCTAAGTCAAGCGCCAAGCCGAGCGCCAAGTCAAGCGCTAGGCCAAGCGCCAAGTCAAGCGCCAAGCCAAGCGCTAAACCAAGCGCCAAGCCAAGCGCCAAAACAAGCACCAAGTCAAGCGCCAAGCCAAGCACCAATTAAAGCGCCAAACCAAGCACCAAACCAAGCGCCAACCCAAGGCAAAGTAAAGCACCAAACCAAGCACCAAGTCAAGCGCCAACCCAAGCGTCAAGTCAAGCGCCAAGCCAAACGCCAATTAAAGCGCCAAGTAAAGCGCGAAACCAAGCACCAAGCCAAGCGCCCACCCAAACGCCAAGTCAAGGGCCAAGCCAAGCGTTAAGTAAAGCGCCAAATTAATCACCACGCCAAGCGCCAACAAAAGCGCCAAATCAAGCGACAAGCCTAGCGCCAAGTGAAGCACTAAACCAAGCACCAAGCCAAGCGCCAACCAAGCGCCAAGTCAAGCGCCAAACCAAGCGCGAAGTAAAGCGCAAAACCAATCACCACGCCAAGCGCCAACTTAAGCGCTAAGCCAAGCGCTAGGCCAAGCGCCAAAAAAGGCGCAAAGCCAATCGCCAAGCCAAGCGCAAAGCCAAGCGCGAATTCAAGCGCGAAGCCCAGCACCAAGCCAAGCGCCAAGCCAAACGCCAAGCCAAGTGCCAAACCAAGCTCAAAACCAAGCGGCAAGACAAGCGTCAAGCTAAGTGCCAAGGCATGCGACAAGCCAAGCGCCAAGCCAAGCGCAAAGCCAAGCTTTAAACCAGGCCACGGGTCATTTAAAACGTATACCCACCGAATCGGTAAATCAGAAACGGAGAATTGCATATACTGCGGTCAAATTGATACAGCGGAGCATACGGTGATGACTTGTGATAAGTGGCACAGAGAGCGGTCACAGCTATACATAGAACTTGGAAGGAACTTAACCGTACATAACATAATTGAGACAATGACACAAACACTAGAAAACTGGAGGAAAATACATCAATTTATAAGAACGGTTATGAGTAAAAAAGAGGCAAAAGAACGTAGACTCCAGGGCCTTTAGCGAAGAAATCAAAGAATGTATGAAAGCTACTGATAGTTGAAACTGAGTTACCTGACTGCCAGATGCACCTGATGTATGGTACACACAACCTTTCCGGGTGCCTTATACGTGGCAAAATGGGGGAGTTTTAGCAGGTAAGAATCCTGCACGCCAACACGTACGGGCGTATTGGTGTCTTAAGAAGATTTCTCCTCCGAAAAAAAAAAAAAGCTTTAAACTAAGCGCCAAGCCAAGCTCCCAGCCAAGCGCCAAGCCAAGCGCCAAGCCAAGCGCCAAGCCATGCGTCAAGCCAAGCCACAAGCCAAGCGCTAAGCCAAGCGCCAAACTAAGCGCTAAGCTAAGTGCCAAGCCATGCGACAAACCAAACGTTAAGCCAAGCGCCAAGCCAAGCTTTAAGCCAAGCGCCAAGCCAAGCACCAAGCCGAGCGCCAAACCAAGCGCCAAGCCAAGTGCCAAACCAAGCGCAAAGTCAAGCCTTAAACCAAGCGCCAAGCTAAGTGCCAAGCCATGCGACAAACCAAGCGCCAAGCCAAGCGCAAAGCCAAGCCTTAAACCAAGCGCCAAGCCAAGCGCCAAACCAAGCGCCAAGCCAAGTGCCAAACCAAGTGCAAAGTCAAGTGGCAAGACAAGCGACAAGCCATGCGTCATGGCCAAGCGCGAATCCGAGCGCGAAGCCCAGCACCAAGCCAAGCGCCAAGCCAAACGCCAAGCCAACTGCCAAACCAAGCTCAAAGCCAAGCGGCAAGACAAGCGCCAAGCTAAGTGCCAAGCCATGCGACAAGCCAAGCGTTAAGCCAAGCGCAAAGCCAAGCTTTAAACCAAGCGCCAAGCCAAGCGCCAAGCCAAGCGCCAAGCCAAGCGCCAAGCCATGCGTCAAGCCAAGCGTTAAACCAAGCCACTAGCCAAGCGCCAAACCAAACTTTAAACCAAGCGCCAAGCCAAGCGCCAAGCCAAGCGCCAAGCCAAGCGCCAAACCAAGCGCCAAGCCAAGTGCCAAACCAAGCGCAAAGTCAAGCGGCAGGACAAGCGCCAAGCTAAGTGCCAAGCCATGCGACAAACCAAGCGCCATGCCAAGCGCAAAGCCAAGCTTCAAACCAAGCGCCAAGCCAAGCGCCAAGCCAAGCGCCAAACCAAGCGCCAAGCCAAGTGCCAAACCAAGCGCAAGATCAAGCGGCAAGACAAGCGCCAAACCAAGCGCCAAGCTAAGTGCCAAGCCATGCGACAAACCAAGCGTTAAGCCAAGCGCCAAGCCAAGCTTTAAAGCAAGCGCTAAGCCAAGCGCCAAGCCAAGCGCCAAACCAAGCGCCAAGCCAAGTGCCAAACCAAGCGCAAAGTCAAGCGGCGGGACAAGCGCCAAGCTAAGTGCCAAGCCAAGCGCCAAGCCAAGCGCCAAACCAAGTGCCAAGCCAAGTGCCAAACCAAGCGCCAAGCCAAGCGCTAAGCCAAGCGCCAAACCAAGCGCCAAGCTAAGTGCCAAGCCATGCGGCAAGCCAAGCGCCAAGCCAAGCACCAAGCCAAGAGCAAAGCCAAGCTTTAAACCAAGCGCCAAGCCAAGCGATAAGCCAAGCGCCAAGCCAAGCGCCAAACCAAGCGCCAAGCCAAGTGCCAAACCAAGCGCCAAGCCAAGCGCTAAGCCAAGCGCCAAACCAAGCGAAAAGCTAAGTGCCAAGCCATCCGACAAGCCAAGCGCCAAGCCAAGCGCCAAGCCAAGCGCCCAGCTAAGCGCCAAACCAAGCGCTAAGTCAAATGCCAAACTAAGCTCCAAGCCAAGCGCCAACCCAAGCGCCAAGTCAAGCGCCAAGCCACGTGCCAAGCCAAGCGCCAAACCAAGCGCCAAGCCAATCGCCAAGCCAAGCGCCAAGCCAAGCTGTAAACCGAGCGCAAAGATAAGAGCCAAGGCAAGCGCTAAGCCGAGCGCCAAGCCAAGCGCCAAGCCAAGCGCCAAGATAAGCGCCATGCCAAGCGCCAGGCTAAACGCCTAGCCTAACGCCATGCTAAGCGCCAAACCAAGCACCAAGCCAAGCGCCAAGCCAAGCGCCAGGCCAAACGCCAAGCCAAGTGCCAAACCATGCGCAAAGTCAAGCGGCAATACAAGCGCCAAGCCAAGCGCTAAGCCAAGCGCCAAACCAAGCGCCAAGCTCAGTGCCAAGCCAAGCGCTAAGCCAAGCGCCAAGGCAAGCGCCAACCCAAGCGCCAAGTCAAGCGCCAAGCCACGTGCCAAGCCAAGCGCCAAACCAAGCGCCCAGCCAATCGCCAAGCCAAGCGCCAAGCCAAGCTGTAAACCGAGCGCAAAGATAAGCGCCAAGGCAAGCGGTAAGCCGAGCGCCAAGCCAAGCGCCAAGCCAAGCGCCAAGATAAGCGCCATGCCAAGCGCCAGGCCAAACGCCTAGCCTAACGCCATGCTAAGCGCCAAACCAAGCACCAAGCCAAGCGCCAAGCCAAGCTCCAAGCCAAGCGCCAGGCCAAACGCCAAGCCAAGTGCCAAACCATGCGCAAAGTCAAGCGGCAAGACAAGCGCCAAGCCATGCGTCAAGCCAAGCGTTAAACCAAGCGCCAAGCCAAGCGCTAAGCCAAGCGCCAAACCAAGCGCCAAGCTAAGTGCCAAGCCATGCGACAAACCAAGCGCCAAGCCAAGCCCCAAGCCAAGCTTTAAACCAAGCGCCAAGCCAAGCGCCAAACCAAGCGCCAAACCAAGCCCCAAGCCACATGCCAAACCAACCGCAAAGTCAAGCGGCAAGACATGCGCCAAGTTAAGTGCCAAGCCATGCGACAAGCTAAGCGCCAAGCCAAGCGCAAAGCCAAGCTTTAAACGAAGCGCCAAGCCAAGCGCCAAGCCAAGCGCCAAACCAAGCGCCAAGCCAAGTGCCAAACCAAGCGCAAAGTCAAGCGGCAGGACAAGCGCCAAGCCATGCGTCAAGCCAAGCGCCAAATTAAACGCCAAGTCAAGTGCCAAGCCAAGTGCCCAGCGCAGCGCCAAGCCACATGCCCAAACAGCGCCAAGCCAAGCGCCAAGCCAAGCGCCAAGCCAAGCACAAAACCACGCGTCCAGCCAAGCGCCAAGCCACGCGCCAAGGCGAACGTCAAGCTATGCGCCAGGCCAAGCGCCAAGCCAAGCGCCAAGCCAAGTGCCAAGCCACGCGCCAAGAAAAGCGCTAAGCTAAGCGCCAAGACAAGCGCCCAGCCAAGCGCCAACCCACGCGCCAAGTAAGGCGCCAAGCCATGCGCCAAGCCAAGCGTCAAGACAAGCGCCAAAGCAAACGCCCAGCCAAGCGCCAATCCAGGCTTAAAACCACGCGCCAAGAAAAGCGCCAAGCAAAACGCCAAGCCAAGCGCCAAGCCAAGCGCCAAAAATAAACGCCCAGCCAAGCGCCAAGCCACGCGCCAAGGAGAACGCCAAGCCATGCGCCAAGCCAAGCGCCAAACCAAACGCCAAGCCAAGCGCCAAGCCAAGCGCCCAGCCAAGCGCCACGCCAGGCTTAAAACCACCCGCCAAGAAAAGCGCCAAGCAAAACGCCAAGCCAAGCGCCAAGCCAAGCGCCAAAAATAAACGCCCAGCCAAGCGCCAAGCCACGCGCCAAGGAGAACGCCAAGCCATGTACCAAGCCAAGCGCCAAACCAAACGCCAAGCCAAGCGCCAAGTTATGCGCCAGGCCAAGCGCCAATCCAAGCGATAAGATAAGTGCCAAGCCACGCGCCAAAAAAAGCGCGAAGCTAAGCGATAAGCCACGTGCCAAGAAAAGCGCCAAGCCAAGCGCCAAGCCAAGCGCCAAACCAAACGCCCAGCCAAGCGCCAAGAGAGGCGCAAAACCACGCGCCAAGAAAAGCGCCAAGCCGTGCGCCAAGCCAAGCCCCAAGTTAAGCGCCAAGCCAAGTGCCAAGCCACATGCCAAGAAAAGCTCCAAGCCAAGCGACAAACCACGCGATAAGAAAAGCGCCAAGCCAAGCGCCAAGCCAATCGCCAAACCAAGCGCCAAACCAAACGCCCATCCAAGCGCCAAGCCAGGCGCAAAACCACGCGCCAAGAAAAGCGCCAAGCCGTGCGCCAAGCCGAGCGCCAAGTTAAGAGCCAAGCCAAGTGCCAAGCCACATGCCAAGAAAAGCTCCAAGCCAAGCGACAAACCACGCGATAAGAAAAGCGCCAAACCAAGCGCCAAGCCAAGCGCCAAGCCAAATGCCAAGCCACGCGCCAAGAAAAACGCCAAGCCAAACGCCAAGCCAAGCGCCAAGCCACGCTTTAAGCCACGCGCCAAGCCAAGCGCTAAGCCAAGCTCCAAAAAGATCGCCAAACCAAGCGCCAATCCAAACGCCAAGCCAAGCGCTCAGCCAAGCGCCAAGCAACGCGCCAACAAAAACGCCAAGCCAAGCGCCAAGCCAAGCGCCAAACCAAGTGCCAAGCCACGCTCCAAGAAAGCGCCAGGTTAAACCACAAGCCACGCGCCAAGAAAGCGCAAAGCCAAGCGTCTAGCCAAGCGCCAAGCTAAGCGCCAAGCCAAGCGCTAAGCTAAGCCCCAAACCAAGCGCCAAGCTAAGTGCCAAGCCATGCGACAAACCAAGCGCCAAGCCAAGCCCCAAGCCAAGCTTTAAACCAAGCGCTAAGCCAAGCGCCAAGCCAAGCATCAAGCCAAGTGCCAAACCAACCGCAAAGTCAAGCGGCAAGACATGCGCCAAGCTAGGTGCCAAGCCAAGCTCAAAGCCAAGCTTTAAACGAAGCGCCAAGCCAAGCTCCAAGCCAAGCGCCAAACCAAGCGCCAAGCCAAGTGCCAAACCAAGCGCAAAGTCAAGCGGCAAGACATGCGCCAAGCTAAGTGCCAAGCCAAGCGCAAAGCCAAGCTTTAAACGACGCGCCAAGCCAAGCGCCAAGCCAAGCGCCAAACCAAGCGCCAAACCAAGCGCCAAGCCAAGTGCCAAACCAAGCGCAAAGTCAAGCGGCAAGACAAGCGCCAAGCTAAGTGCCAAGCCAAGCGCAAAGCCAAGCTTTAAACGAAGCGCCAAGCCAAGCGCCAAGCCAAGCGCCAAACCAAGCGCCAAGCCAAGTGCCAAACCAAGCGCAAAGTCAAGCGGCAAGACATGCGCCAAGCTAAGTGCCAAGCCAAGCGCAAAGCCAAGCTTTAAACGACGCGCCAAGCCAAGCGCCAAGCCAAGCGCCAAACCAAGCGCCAAACCAAGCGCCAAGCCAAGTGCCAAACCAAGCGCAAAGTCAAGCGGCAAGACAAGCGCCAAGCTAAGTGCCAAGCCAAGCGCAAAGCCAAGCTTTAAACGAAGCGCCAAGCCAAGCGCCAAGCCAAGCGCCAAACCAGGCGCCAAGCCAAGTGCCAAACCAACCGCAAAGTCAAGCGGCAAGACATGCGCCAAACCAAGCGCCAAGCTAAGTGCCAAGCCATGCGACAAACCAAGCGCCAAGCCAAGCCCCAAGCCAAGATTTAAACCAAGCGCTAAGCCAAGCGCCAAGCCAAGCGCCAAACCAAGCCCCAAGCCAAGTGCCAAACCAACCGCAAAGTCAAGCGGCAAGACATGCGCCAAGCTAGGTGCCAAGCCAAGCTCAAAGCCAAGCTTTAAACGAAGCGCCAAGCCAAGCGCCAAGCCAAGCGCCAAACCAAGCGCTAAGCCAAGTGCCAAACCAAGCGCAAAGTCAAGCGGCAAGACATGCGCCAAGCTAAGTGCCAAGCCAAGCGCAAAGCCAAGCTTTAAACGACGCGCCAAGCCAAGCGCCAAGCCAAGCGCCAAACCAAGCGCCAAACCAAGCGCCAAGCCAAGTGCCAAACCAAGCGCAAAGTCAAGCGGCAAGACAAGCGCCTAGCTAAGTGCCAAGCCAAGCGCAAAGCCAAGCTTTAAACGAAGCGCCAAGCCAAGCGCCAAGCCAAGCGCCAAACCAAGCGCCAAGCCAAGTGCCAAACCAAGCGCAAAGTTAAGCGGCAAGACATGCGCCAAGCTAAGTGCCAAGCCAAGCGCAAAGCCAAGCTTTGAAACGACGCGCCAAGCCAAGCGCCAAGCCAAGCGCCAAACCAAGCGCCAAACCAGGCGCCAAGCCAAGTGCCAAACCAACCGCAAAGTCAACCGGCAAGACATGCGCCAAGCTAAGTGCCAAGCCAAGCGCAAAGCCAAGCTTTAAACGAAGCGCCAAGCCAAGCGCCAAGCCAAGCGCCAAACCAAGCGCCAAGCCAAGTGCCAAACCAAGCGCAAAGTCAAGCGGCAAGACATGCGCCAAGCTAAGTGCCAAGCCAAGCGCAAAGCCAAGCTTTAAACGAAGCGCCAAGCCAAGCGCCAAGCCAAGCGCCAAACCAAGAGCCAAGCCAAGTGCCAAACCAAGCGCAAAGTCAAGCGGCAAGACAAGCGCCAAGCCATGCGTCAAGCCAAGCGTTAAGCCAAGCGCCAAGCCAAGCTCTAAGCCAAGCGCCAAACCAAGCGCCAAGCTAAGTGCCAAGCCATGCGACAAGCCAAGCGCCAAGCCAAGCGCCAAGCCAAGCTGTAAACCAAGCGCAAAGATAAGCGCCATGGCAAGCGCCAAGCCAAGTGCCAAACCAAACCCCAAGCCAAGTGCCAAGCCAAGCGCTACACGAAACGCAATGCCAAGCGCCAAGCCAAGCGCCAAGGCAAACGCCAAGCCAAGAGCAAGCCACGCGCCAAGCCAAGCGCAAAGCCAAGCGACAAGCCAAGCGCGAAGTTAAGCGCCAAGGCAAGCGCCTAACCAAGCACCAAGCCAAGCGCCAAGCCAAGCGCCAAGCCAAGCGCCAAGCCAAGCGCCAAGCCAAGCGCAAGCCACCTGCTAAGCCAAGCGCCAAGCCAAGCGCTAAGCCAAAAGCCAAAACAAGCGCCAAAAAAAGCGCCAAGCCGAGCGCCAAACTAAACGCCAAGTCAAGTGCCAAGCCAAGTGCCCAGCGCAGCGCCAAGCCACATGCCCAAACAGCGCCAAGCCAAGTGCCAAGCCAAGCGCCAAGCCAAGCACCAAACCACGCGTCCAGCCAAGCGCCAAGCCACGCGCCAAGGAGAACGTCAAGCTATGCGCCAGGCCAGGCGCCAAGCTAAGCGCCAAGCCAAGTGCCAAGCCACGCGCCAAGAAAAGCGCCAAGCTAAGCGATAAGCCATGCGCCAAGCCAAGCGCCAAGACAAGCGCCAAACCAAACGCCCAGCCAAGCGCCAATCCAGGCTTAAAACCACGCGCCAAGAAAAGCGCCAAGCAAAACGCCAAGCCAAGCGCCAAGCCAAGCGCCAAAAATAAACGCCCAGCCAAGCGCCAAGCCACGCGCCAAGGAGAACGCCAAGCCATGCGCCAAGCCAAGCGCCAAACCAAACGCCAAGCCAAGCGCCAAGCCAAGCGCCCAGCCAAGCGCCACGCCAGGCTTAAAACCACGCGCCAAGAAAAGCGCCAAGCAAAACGCCAAGCCAAGCGCCAAGCCAAGCGCCAAAATTAAACGCCCAGCCAAGCGCCAAGCCACGCGCCAAGGAGAACGTCAAGCTATGCGCCAGGCCAGGCGCCAAGCCAAGCGCCAAGCCAAGTGCCAAGCCACGCGCCAAGAAAAACGCCAAGCTAAGCGCCAAGCCAAGCGCCCAGCCAAGCGACAACCCACGCGCCAAGTAAGGCGCCAAGCCATGCGCCAAGCCAAGCGCCAAGACAAGCGCCAAACCAAACGCCCAGCCAAGCGCCAATCCAGGCTTAAAACCACGCGCCAAGAAAAGCGCCAAGCAAAACGCCAAGCCAAGCGCCAAGCCAAGCGCCAAAAATAAACGCCCAGCCAAGCGCTAAGCCACGCGCCAAGAAGAACGCCAAGCCATGCGCCAAGTCAAGCGCCAAACCAAACGCCAAGCCAAGCGCCAAGCCAAGCGCCCAGCCAAGCGCCACGCCAGGCTTAAAACCACGCGCCAAGAAAAGCGCCAAGCAAAACGCCAAGCCAAGCGCCAAGCCAAGCGCCAAAAATAAACGCCCAGCCAAGCGCCAAGCCACGCGCCAAGGAGAACGCCAAGCCATGCGCCAAACCAGGCGCCAAGCCAAACGCCAAGCCAAGCGCCAAGTTATGCGCCATTCCAAGCACCAATCCAAGCGATAAGATAAGTGGCAAGCCACGCGCCAAAAAAAGCGGGAAGCTAAGCGATAAGCCACGCGCCAAGCTAAGCGCCAAGTTAAGAGCCAAGCCACATGCCAAGAAAAGCTCCAAGCCAAGCGACAAACCACGCGATAAGAAAAGCGCCAAACCAAGCGCCAAGCCAAGCGCCAAGCCAAATGCCAAGCCACGCGCCAAGAAAAACGCTAAGCCAAGCGCCAAGCCAAGCGCCAAGCCACGCTTTAAGCCACGCGCCAAGCCAAGCGCTAAGCCAAGCTCCAAGGAGATCGCCAAACCAAGCGCCAATCCAAACGCCAAGCCAAGCGCTCAGCCAAGCGCCAAGCAACGCGCCAACAAAAGCGCCAAACCAAGCGCCAAGCCAAGCGCCAAACCAAGTGCCAAGCCACGTTCCAAGAAAGCGCCAAGTTAAACGACAAGCCACGCGCTAAGAAAGCGCCAAGCCAAGCGTCTAGCCAAGCGCCAAGCTAAGCGCCAAGCTAAGCAGCAAGCCAACCGCCAAGCCACGCGCCAAGAAAAGCACTAAGCCAAGCGCCAAACCACGCGCCAAGCCACGCTCTAAAAAAAGCGTCAAGCCAAGCGCTAAGCCAAGCACCAACCCAATCGCCCACCCAAGCGCCAAGGAGAGCGCCAAGCCATGCGCCAAGCCAAGCGCCAAGCCAAGCACCAAGCCAAGCGCAAAGCCAAGCGCCATGCCAAGTGCCAAGCCACGCGCCAAGAAAAGCACCAAGCCAAGCGACAAGCTACGCTCCAAGAAAAACGCCAAGCCAATCGCCAAGCCAAGCGCCCAGCCAAGCGCCAAGCCACGCGCCAAGAAGAGCGTTAAGCCATGCGCTAAGACAAGCACCAAGCCAAGCGCCAAGCCAAGCGCCAAGTCACGCGCCAAGGAAAGCGCCAAGCCAAGCGTCAAGCCAAGCGCCAAGTCACGCGCCAAGGAAAGCGCCAAGCCAAGCGTCAAGCCAAGCGCCAAGCCAAGCGCCAAGTCACGCGCCAAGGAAAGCGCCCAGCCAAGCGCCAAGCCACGCGCCAAGAAGAGCGTTAAGCCATGCGCTAAGACAAGCACCAAGCCAAGCGCCAAGCCAAGCGCCAAGTCACGCGCCAAGGAAAGCGCCAAGCCAAGCGTCAAGCCAAGCGCTAAGCCAAGCGCCCAGCCAGCCAAGCGCCAAGCTAAACGCCAAGTCACGCGCCAAGGAAAGCGCCAAGCCAAGCGTCAAGCCAAGCGCTAAGCCAAGCGCCCAGCCAGCCAAGCGCCAAGCTAAACGCCAAGTCACGCGCCAAGAAAAGCGCCAAGTCACGCGCCAAGCCAAGCGCCAAGCCAAGTGCTAAGCCACCCGCCAAGCTAAGCGCCAAGCCAAAACCCAAGCCAAGCGTCAAGCCAAGCGACGAGACAAACGCCAAGCCACGCGCCAAGAAGAGCGACATGCCATGCGCCAAGCCAAACGCCAAGCCACGCGCCAAGAAAAGCGCCAAGCCAAGCGACAAGCCACGCGCCAAAAAAAGCGCCAAGCCAAGCGCCAAGCCACGCGCCAAGTCAAGCGCCAAGCCACGCGCCAAAAAGAGCGCCAAACCAATCGACAAACCACGCGCCAAGCCACGCGCCAAGAAAAGCGCAAAGCCCAGCGCCAAGCCAAGCAACTAGTCACTCGCCAAGAAAAGCGCCAAGCCAAGCGCCAAGACAAGCGCCAAGCCAAGCGTTAAAGAAATCACCAAGCCAAGCGCCAGGGCAAGCGCCAAGCTAAGCGCCAAGCCAAGCGCCAAACCAAGGCTAAGCGCCAAACCAAGCGCCAACCCAAGCGCCAAAAAAATCACTAAGCCAAACGCCATGGCAAGCGCCAAGCCAAGCGCCAAGCCAAGCGCCAAGCCAAGCGCCAAACCAAGCGCTAAGCCAAGCGCCAAATCGAGCACCAAGCCAAACGCCAAAGAAATCACCAAGCCAAGCGCCAGGGCAAGCTCCAAGCCAAGCGCCAAGTTAAGCGCCAAGCCAAGCGCCAAGCCAAGCGCCAAGCCAAGCGCCAAACCAAGCGTCAAACTAAGCACCAAGCCAAGCGCCAAGAAAATCACCAAGCCAAGCGCCAGGGCAAGCGTTAAGCCAAGC